>CM053267.1:79047513-79116734 GCA_028583415.1 Protea cynaroides | reverse complement strand
TTAGTCTAAACATATTGGAATTAATTCTAATTAAAATCTATCTACTTGTTAGGTTTTTTTAGTGATTTAAAAGTGAATTATAAAGCTTGATTGATGATCTACTAGCAATCAAAGGTGAGGGAACAAGACCTAAACTAATTGGCTAATAATAAACTGTTTTTGTTTATTGAGTTTGATGCCATGAATGATTCTATGCTTGTATGCGTGTAATGTGCATTTAACATGTCATCCAATATTCTTGCTATTAATGTTCATGCATATTTAATTCTGTTTATTTATAACATGATGATGATGATGATGATGCTAGGAATAGGCATGTGAATGTTTGTGTGTGGTTAGTGTACTTGATGCGAGTGGGGCATCAGGGGAAGTGTGATGCGGTGCGGTCCTAAGCACTTTAGTTCTCTCTCTACTCAAGTCTTGTCCACTGACATCATCGTATCGCCATTACCTTAGCAGAACTATTACGTCGTAGGGCATCAGGAGAGGTGGTCTCGGACCATGTAGTCTCTGACTCTGTCGGGGGGCCTTAGCTCTATCTCTATGGACGTATTGAGGGATACTGGGGTGAGGGCTTGGATACACTATTTGACATTAGGATTGGTTAGTTGCGAGTCCAGTTTGCAAGCCCTCGCCAATAGGGGCTTACATATTGGTATGGGTAGGGCATCAAGGGAAGTGTGATGCAGTGCAGTCCTAAGCACTTTAGCTCTATCCCTATTCCATGGTGGGGTGGATGTGGACGACAATGGTGTTTGATCCATTGGGTGGGCTTACACACCCTGTGTATAGAGGTGAAGCGGCCACCAAACCTTTCTATTGCACATTGTAAACTTATGAACCAGACCAAAGATATGAATTGAATGCATGCATATGTTTGTTGCATTGTTTTGTTTACTCACTGAGCTCAAGTTGGAGAGCTGACCCTCGCGCGCGTAATTTTTTTAGTTTCTAATGTTGCAGGTATTATGGTTGAAGATTATGTCGACACGCCAACATATGAACAGGTGGCGGCTATGATGAGCAAGATGTGGAGGACTATTGTGATTCGTTAAGCGAGCGTTTCAACTATGGATACGCTTAGTGTTTAACTTTCGTATTTGGATATTTGTAATATGTATTAAATTATGTTTTGGTTAATTAGAGATAAATAGAATATTAATTATTTATCATGACTAGACCTCAATTCATTATCTGTAAGACTTTCACTATTTATTTTATTATCTCTGATTAATGTGGAATGTGTTTTGATTTAACATGGTGGGGATAGTCTATTCGAGATCCTGATTGAACCGTTGGTTTATTGACGGTTCATCATACCATTCTGGTTGGTGCAGAATTGGGGTGTGACACCTTAGGTTCTCTACCTCCTCAACTAACTTTAAATCATTTAGGAGTGAGGTGGGACCCATTGGGGTCATCCCTAGGTCCAGGAAATATTCCCACAATGACTTACAATGGAGTTTTGAATTGGTCTTTCGCGGGTAGTCTGTCCAAGTCTTACCGGTCACGATGTCCAACTGGGATTTTTTGGGACCGGTAAGTCAGGACCAGTGACTGGTTTTTGTGAGTTTTAGTCTACAATTTTAAGTTTAATCATAATGGTTCATACCTGGTTCAAGTAGATCTTCAAGTTGATGTGGGGTTGGATTCGTCGATGGTGAAAAACTCTAGTACGATAAGAAAATTTGAGTTACGCCGGATTTTCTGGGTACGGGTTTTACAATTCATCTTCCCAATCTCCTTCGTAGAGTGCAACTCTACCAGAGGTGGGAAACGATAGAGGGAGACTATGTGTCATGGAAGTTGAGGGAAAAAAGGAGTTCCTTCCTCCTAACTGACTCTAAGGTTGTTTTACTTGATATGGGACTCTAATGGGTCGTCTTAGGCTAAGGGAATATTCTCAATTGCCTTCTAGAATCATACCAACTCATCCCATTCTCATTGACAGATTTATACCTAGGCCAGTCGGTGCTAGTGGATCTTACTAGCTCGGGTTTTTCGACCAGCTATATCATCCGCCACCAGTGTAAAGGGCCTAGTTGGTACCTTTTTATTTTCCTTCTTCTAGTTCGGTTCACCAACGGTGCAACCCAGTTCCTATCAATGCCTTGTGAACCTATTTGGTCGATGGTGGAAAACCCTCCTAGCACAATAGAAATCTCGTTAGGCCAAGGTTTCTAGGTGCGGGTTTTACAATATCTTCTACCAGTATTCTCATCCTATGTGGATCTGCAATACTAAAATCCCCCTATGTATCTGATGGGGTCTTAATGTGGCTCTGGCTGCCCCATATTATCTTCCTCCTCTTGTAAGCTAGCATATCTCTCACCACCGCCACCACCACCACCACCACCATCTGATGAATCAGTATCAACTTTATTCTTCGACTATGTGGGGGAACCTGAAGGAGTCCCTCTTGAAGAAATCGAACCAGTTTCTTCAAATGGAGCATGGCTCTAAGTGGACTCTGTCTTCGGCTGCCATATATTTACCAACATTAACTCCAAGATGTGTAGCAACCTGAGGCTTTGGCCGACCTCCTACCTCATCTAACACAGGCTCACCTCCATCTCTCACCCACTTATAAGGGGATCTTCATCCTCCTCTTCGTTCATCCTGAATACATCAGTCAACTCGATTGGGGTTGTATCTTTCTCCATTCCCATATGTATATGTTCTTCTGTCAATCTCATGTTGTAATGGACATATACTAGACTGTCTAGCCGGTCAGCACCTAATCGGTTCTGCCTCTTTGTGTGTATAAGGGAGAATGTAGACCAATTACACCTGCAGATGGAAGCGGAACATGTCTATGATAGCACTTTAATTGCTCTCCTACTCAGGTTTGGTGAGTCTCTTCCATATGAGACCCACTATTCAGCTGCATCATAACATAAAAGAGTATTATTAAATGTGATTGATACGTACATTACAAAATATTAATACATTATTAACAACAAGTTAAGGTGATTCGAACCACAGTGGTAGAACATGCAGTTTTGGCAGCTTCCCTGCCAAAACTCCTAGTTCCATCTCTAAAGCTTTTTATCCAATCCAAAACATGTAAGTATTAGCAATTTTGCATATTGCAATCGACCATAAACTTAAAGTAAAGTAAACACTTAAAACTCACCTCCTGATTTGCAATGGACTGGGCTCTTGGATCAGGATTAAGCTTTGTTATAACATCTTGGACTTCTTTTATTAAATCTTGATTCATCCCAAGATTATTGTTGTATTGGTACTTGGGATTAAGATAATATGCTAAAATGAAGGAAAATACCATTATCAAAAACTAAAACAGAGTCATAATCTAATTGAATTTATGTTAAATAAATAAATCCTTACCAACCTTATCCAGTGGATGTGAGTGTTGCTTCTCCCAACGTTTCTCAAATGATTTTGAGAATCTTTTTGTTGTCTCTTCTATAGGCATCTGCCACTTATCCCTTCATCAACTCCATTGTTGCCCGTAGATGTGGTAAGGTCAATTTTTCCTACGGGTCAACCATTCTTAAGACTTTGACTATTGGTTCCAATATCTATACCACCTTCCTCAGGTCATCCCAGAATAAGTCACTTGAAGTGGTTAACTGAGCTAACCGAGCACGGGAAGTAGAAGCCTAGGGCCAGTCAAACCATTCCTCTAAAGCAAACATGTATCTAAGCCCAGTCTTCTTTGTCTCAAAGCTCTTCAAAGCGATATATTTTGTGGCAAACAATGTCAAATTTGGCCTGACCAAATCCCCTCCACATTTACTCCTCATCAACTGTAGGGCATATCTATGGTTGTAGACAAATGTACTTACTTGTCTTGCTTGCTCTACAACCTTTTTTACTAACTTGATTTTTCCAATATCCTTTAGCATCAAGTCTAAGTAGTGGATTGCACATGGAGTTCAAAATAAATTAAATCTGGGATTATTCATTAATCTTTCCCCAGTTTTCTTGAAATTACTGCCATTATCAGTGACCACTTGCACCACATTCTGTACCCCTACTTCTTTCACAACCTGTTTTAGCAAGTTGTAAATATATGAAGAATCCTTCTTATGTTTGGAGGCATCCATAGACTTTAAGAAAACCACTCCTATCATACGATACCATGAAATTGATTAGGGAGAGTCTAGTAGGCCCAGTCTACCCATCACACATGATTGTAACTCCATGTCTCCTAGTAAGGATGCAACTGCTTGACGTATTCCTCAATTTCCTTCTTATGTTGAGGTAGATGAGTGTTGTACAACTCATAAGCTATGGGCCCTTTCTCCCTGGATCAGCCCTGCTTTTCTCATCCAACATATTCTAGTAATAAGGCTCTGTTGTGGTATTTGCAAGTATATTATTATAAAAAAGAAAAATTTCACTTAGACCCCAAGAAGTATTGATAACATCATCTACCACTTACAAGTTTGGAAAATCATTAATCGTACCCACTTAACTGACGAAAATCACTTAAAATATTGATAGACATTTTTACCCTTCATATTATAGATTGAAAATTTTTAAAAATAGGTAAAAGTACTAGTTTGACCTTCTATCAAAAATAACATTTACCCTTTTCCTTTCGCTTTCACTCTCAGCCAAGCCCTAAATCCAAATAATAGTGAAGAAGAGGAAGAGGGGAGAGTCACAGCTTCTCTGCAAGCACAATCTTAAATGATCCACCCAAGCAACCACAAGAGGAGCAGGAGGTAGGCATCGGAAATCAAAAAGGGGTAATCAAAATGAGTAGAAAAAAAAGAAGGAAAAGATCTTCTCTTGTTCCGTTTCTGTAACTAGTTAATCCTAAAATCCAGTCTTTGCCCAGATAGCAATTATGACTTGACTCAAATCCCTACCTTTGAGGGTTCCACCAATCCCTTTATGAACACTGAAGGAAGCAACACAGTTCCTGGGGATTTGCGTCGCTAAGAACTCATGACGAGGGATCCTAGAGTCAACATCATCTTCATCATCAACAAGGTCAACTCTCCTGCGATTGTCTCTATAATCCTCTTCGAGGATCTTCGACCATTCTGGTATGTTAACCGGCAAAGACGAAGAAGTCATTTTGACAGATCGATGGTCCCTACATTTTTCAACCCTTTTCTCCGATTTCTTCAACACCCTCGAACTGGGTATCATAAGGAAAGGCAACCGTGTTGTGGAACGAAGTTCTCCCCAACTTATATTATATAAAATTCCATTTAAGTAAAATAGAATGTAAAATGTTTTGGAGAACATCCACATTTCATTCTTTCATTGGTTTGCCTAGAAATTATTGAGAACACTTGTAAACGCTGGACAAGTGCTTTTTTAAAGAGAAAATACAAACCAAAAAGAAGAAGAAAGATATGATCACCATCATTAACTCTCCTGTGACTGTCTCTATAATCCTCTTTGAGGATATTCGACCAGTTTGGTATGTTAATCAGCAACGACGAAAAAGTCATTCTGGCAGATTGATGGTACCCTCCATTTTCAACCCTTTTCTTCGATTTATTCAACACCCTCGAACTTGGTATCATCATTTTCCTCAATCCAGGAGGTGATGCTGCTACTGCATCTGCATCATTCGAATTCCAGATATCTGCTTCATCAAATTCGAAATGGGAATCTGATTTAATTGAATTTTCTATTCCCCCCCCCCAAGAAATTGAAAATTTAAGACTGCTGTCTTCTTCGACTTTGCTAAAACTTTGTGGCCTGGTGATCGTGGTGCTCTGCTGAGAGAATCTAACTACATCTTGAAAACCAAATTCTTCAAAGTTTTGTCTTTGAACCCCAAGCCCCTCCTCCCCAAGAAATTGAAAATTTAAGACTGCTGTCTTCTTCGACTTAGCTAAAACTTTGTGGCCTGGTGATCGTGGTGCTCTGCTGAGAGAATCTAACTACATCTTGAAAACCAAATTCTTCAAAGTTTTGTCTTTGAACCCCAAGCCCAGCAAGCTCGAAGGCATGTTCAATGGCTTCTTGGTCTTTAATCCATGCGAATATGGCATTTGTAACTAGGAAAATTTCTCCTCAACATCCAGTAGTTTTTTAATCAGAAATAGTTTTCCAGACAAATTCTTAACCGTATGTGTTTTAGAAAAACACAAAAAACCTTGTTTCTGAATCAAAAATAGTTTTGGTTTAGTCAAGAGCTCAGCAGGCAAATCAAGAATCCCTTCGAGATAAAATGTGTAGAACAGCTTAAAAGGGAAGATCAATTGCTGCAGTTTCACCTGCACATAAACCCCCTCGAAAACCCCTGATCCACCCATCACAGCGAGGTGTGAGATAAAATGTGTAAAACAGCTTAAAAGGGAAGATCAATTGCTGCAATTTCAGCTGCCCATAAACCCCCTCGAACACCCCTGATCCACCCATCATAGCGAGGTGAGATTCTTCGTAGGTCAAATATGGCCCTTGCACTGATATATGCCCGTAATCTCCATAGTAGAAGCTGTAGATTGCCTCATATCGACCTCACCTTCTCCAAATGTCGAAATGGTCTTCTAAAGAAAGCTTTCGAGCTATCCATCTTTTGCGATGCTGAAGTAGCTCTCGTCATCTTCTCTCCTTCTGGAAAAGCTTACCAATTCGCCAGTCACGAGTAAGTTAATATATTATTGGAAAGCTGAATTAATCAATATATAAACCCAAATTTCATCTGGTATTATTTGTCTGTTTCAACATGGACAGGACAATTGGGCGGTATCAGAATGAAGTAGGTCTGCCCAATAGTCTCTGTCGACTATCGCTTTCAATCTCTTCCATCAAATAACTGAACTTGGGCGTCATATTATTCTTGACGCTGTACCCGAATATCGCAGGCAGACGAGCACAGACCTAGCAGATTCCTCACGAGAAAAACCTAAGCCCTTCAAAAACCTAATCTTCTCTTCAAATTTATCGGCATGAGTGTTCAGTAGACAGACAGATGTTAAATTGAAACCAGGAAAAGAAGAAAACAAAACAGGAAAGAAAAGAAAGATCGAAACCAGGAAAAGAAGAAGAGCGGAAGAGGAAACAAGAACAAGAAAGGTAAAAGGGTAAAATGATCTTTTATCTTTACTTTAAGGGTAGTATTTTCCATGAAAAGTTCTATTTCAGTTGATATCAACATCTAATGGGACTATGTTAATAGGGTGGGCCTCTTTTAATCTCTTTGATTAACGGTGCAAAGATTATGGGTGGGTAATTGATGATTTTCCAAACCTATGGGTGGTAGATGATGTTACCAATACTTCTTGGGGTCTATCTGAAATTTTTCCTTAACCCAACATCCTTTGTAGCTCATGAAAGCCTCCATTACTCTGTCATATGTGGGGTAAGGATGCATGCTGGGAAATTCCAACTTTTGCTTGTTGCTCCAAAAACTCTTCAACTTCTTCTGCTTCTTATCACCCCTAGGGAAAACTATAGGATCACACTCCAGGATATCAATTTTTGGGGCTTGACGTGGTAGTAGGGACCATGAGTTTGGCTGCTCCTAATGTAGAGGTCCTTACACTCTGAGTCCTCTTAAAAGGAGTTACGATTTGTGACTGGGGATCTTTATGTCTCCTCTTCCTCTCCTCTTGTCCCTATCTTGATGAAGATGAACCACCTTCTCCCTGTCTTGATGAACCACCTCCTCCAGCCATCTGCCTAAATCTATCGTCCTCCATGGCAAATGAATGTCTACTGGCTAGCCTAGCCCGCCTCATCTGCAATGCATTAGGGTTAGGGAACTTTGGGTCATCAAGCTCATCACTATCATAGTCCTGCTCACCAAGTTCTAGTTTCTAGGCATGCCTCTTCAAATTCTTGCCTAGCGACCCTTTTATCTCTCTCCTTTCTATCCCACCCTTCATTACATGAACCATAGCTTCCTTTTTTTTTTACTAGGCATGCTAGGACACACTATTACGTTGCCATCCCCACTAGCAAGATGCCACTTCAGGTGAGTGGCTCCACCACCTCCAATTTTTTTTTGTAGTAGTAGTTGAATTGAGATGTCCTCTTGTTAGCGTTGAGGGGCACCCCATGCCTCCAGGCGATATCTCCAGGTCCGGAGGATCCTTGCCCTTGTGAATTACTCATTGTAGTCCTGTAAGCTGTCATCAAACTATGAAAAAAAAATGCAATTCAGCATATACTACTTTATCAACTAAGTCTAATATTTTTCCCTATTTAAAACTATTTTTTAATAAATTTTAAATAATTATTACATAATTAATCAACACAAAATATATATAAAACATCACAAAATTGCTCAGTTTCATCTAAAACAAATTTTAAAATACATTTCAGTATTTGTCATAATTTTCAAATCTAAAATAGAAATTTATTACTATTTATTAGTATTTATTTTTAATTTGATCAAATATTAACATCATTTTAGAAAATTAAAATAAATAATTTAGAAAAAACAAAAAAAAAAACCAACTCCTTGAATCTGTAGATTGGCCAATGTTGTCTAACATACATAAATATGAACTCAATCCATCATGTATTAATCCTATTTTATTCAAAAATTAGTTCCACAAAATTGAATTTTTTAAAATAGAAAAAAATAAATGAGTAATAGTGCGTACGTGAAATCTAACCCCATAGACTTGTAGATCATTCTCATTTATGGAACATATAATAATTGCAAAGCAATCCATGAACCCTCCAAACAAAATCTTAAGAAATTTTAGTTTAGGGAAGAAACGTTACCTTTTCGTTGAAATCTTCAAATCCTTGCTTCAAATGAAGTTGAATCTTGTTTCTAGTGTTTAGATTGAGTGGATGGTGGAAGTTTTGAGGGAAGAATGAAGCTTTTTTGAAAAAAAAAATGTTGTTTTGAGCAAAAACTTACCTTTCCTGTCGAAACTTAAGGCTCTTGGTCAAAATTAGTCGAAACAGACTGATTTCAAACAAAAGTGTGCATTTTATAAGCTGGTTCAGTCATTGTTTCCATTGGTACTGGTCGAAACAATGATTTCGGTCGAAATAGAAATTTCGAACCGAAATTTTGTACTTATTAATTTTGATACATAGTTTCATTTCAGACCAGTGAATTTTTGAAACATTTCGGCCAAAATTTGGAACCATACTCACAATTACATTAATTGAGTAGGAGTAACTAACAAGGCTATGTTACACACATCCATAATGGAGTCAAAGTGACATCCATGATATGTATTGTCAATTTGATTCCAAATGCCAACCCATAACCGTTAAAGTTGTAATTTTCTTTAAATTTAAGAGTAAATTATAGGTATCTTCCTTGTAGTTTGTCCTTAAATCAGGTACACCCCAAACCTTTCAAACAATTTCAAAAACATCCCTTTAAATCAAAATAAATTCTAAAAAAACCCACTCTGTCAGTAAATTTTCGTTAATTGACGACAAAAACTAAAAGTTAAAATTTTAATACCTTAAATACCCTTCTGCATAAGTTAAAGGGTCATTTTACCCCATTTAAACCTCTCATTTACCTAAAATCCACTCTGTTAGTGAATTTCCATTAACTTATGGGAGTGGGTTTTATGCAAATGGGAGGTTTCAATGGGGTAAAATAGAACTTTAACTTATGCAGGAGGGTATTTTAAGTATTAAAATTTTAACTTTTAGCTTTTGTTGTCAGTTAACAAAAATTCATTAACAGAATGGTTTTTTTTTTAAATTTATTTTGATTTAAAGGGTTGTCTTTGAAACTGTTTGAAAGGGGTGCACTTGATTTAAAGGCAAACTACAAGGAAGATACTTATAATTTACTCTTAAATTTATTATTATTTTCATGTGATGTTTGTTTAGATATATTTTTTAGCTTTTCATATTCATTTGTTAATCTACTTGGTGCAATGCATAGCGATACAATGTATCTTAAAATAAACATTCCCATTTTTCTTTATTTTGAAAGCAAGTGTGATATGGGAATTCCACCGTGGCCTCATGTAGTCAATGACTGTAGAAGTATTGTTGACTAGCCCTTGCAGAACTCGGACAAGCTAATGCTTGGATTGCTTAATAGTATCCAAATGCTCTCCTCCCAGAGGTTCGGGAGGAGGCGCGGCAATCTCGTTAGATGACCGACACCTGGGGCTTGGGTAAATCCGAGCCCCTTCATCCAAGCCGACACCCCCTTATTGGCTCAGATGGAGGGTTTGGGTATCGACGATCTAACGGGGTTGCCGCCCCTCCTCTCGAACCTCTGGGAGGAGAGGATGTGGATTTGCTTAATAGCACGGTCTACATAATCTCCTATGAGATAGGAAGTGGACACGATCAGTGGGGATATGCTACTATAGGGAAATAAATCCTCTCATACCCCTCATGCCCCTCATGCCGACATGAGGAAATTTTGTGGTTGTAGTTTATTGTGCGTACATACCGATATATTGGTATATACACACAAAGAATGACAGTCATCGGATTCCCTCATGCTGGCATAAGGGGCATGAGAGGATTTGAATCCTTACAGTAGTTGACATTATTTCATGATGCCGTGATTTGCTTCGAGACAGCATTTATGCATTTGACTTGAGTACGTGTCAGCCGATAGGAATGGATATGGTTCTCTCAAGTGACCAAATTCATTGGAAGCCTATGGGACGACAACATCAGTCCAATTCATCTAACATATCCATAATTTACCCCAAAAAAAAAGAACTAACATATCCATAATGAATTCCAATAGGTTTTTTGCATGTTAGGGTTGAAGTTCCTATTCACACCCAAAGCTTGAGGAAAGCTTAAAGTGTGAGCAACCATTGATATAGGCTCACAAATTTGTGTTCAACGGTTTATGATAACATTCAATAATTCCTTTGTACATCGTAGATTTGGCACTCTGACGTCTTCAACTAGGGAATTCTAGTTAATGACTTCAAATTGATCGAACCAAATTATCTTGATCGGAGGAGGAGCATATTGTTGCTCCTAACTGTGGAAAGACTAATTTCTGTCATTGAGAGTGAACCCCCTCCCCTCCATGGCACTAAGCTGAGCCCAGAGACGCCAGTTGTTGACCATGTGATGAGGATGACAAACTTATTGTCAGAACTGGAATCCCTAAGAACAGTTTTTTTGAGCTTGAGTAGTATAAGGCCACTGTCATCCTGTTGTCTCTACCATCAACTACCTACGGGTCATTCATTGTAAATTACAACATGAACAAGCTAGCAGTTGACCTAACTGAGTTGAGCAATTTGTTGGTAGAAACAGAGACAACATTGAAGAAACTAAAGGCAGAGGTTTTGTCTACAAAGGTGCAGCCTACTCCTAAGCCTGAAGGCAAGAAGAAGAAGAAGAAGAAGACTACCAAAAGTAAGACATGAGGTCAGAGTAAGGGAATATTGAAAATGGGAAGAAACTAGCAAGGGTTTCCATTGTGGAAAGGACGGACATTGGAAGCGAAACTGTCGTACATGGAAAAAGATCCTCTGTAGTGAGGTCACTTCTGTAGTGAGGATTCCAGCTGCCACTCAAAGTGGATAGGCATGTATCTAGCAAGGGTTTCCATTGTGGAAAGGACGGACATTGGAAGCGAAACTGTCGTACATGGAAAAAGATCCACTGTAGTGAGGCCACTTCTGTAGTGAGGCCACTTCTGTAGTGAGGATCCCAGCTGCCACTCAAAGTGGAGAGGCATGTATCTCCTCCTCAGTGTATCGAGATACATGCCATGCGGATCCACTTTGAGTGGCTGGGATCCTCACTACAGAGGTGGCCTCACTATAAAGAATCCCAATCCATCGCACATACCTGACATCTCTCTCTGAAGAAGAAATAGGAATACGATATTTTTTGAAACTGATGTGATTTCCTAATCATATCTTTCAGAAGGACCATCCAACTCTTGGTTCGTGGACTTTGGGTGAACCACCCACCATGTTTATAATATGTTGCAGACTGATAAGAAGACTGAATGAAAATGAAGTACGAGTGAGGATGGGAACAGAAGATGAAGCCATAGCAATACCCTTAGGAGATTTTATTATAGTTGAATTCTGAAAGTTTGTTTGGTAGTTCCTTCATTTGAAAGAAATTTTTGTTATCAAAGAGGGTCTTATTTATCTATCCTTTTGAACGATGTCTAAATTTTGATTTATGTTCCTTAAACCTTGTTTTTAAAGCAGTTGAGTTTCAAATGTGATTTTGAAAAGGAAATTTTATTCTATAAGTTCCATCTACTCTGGATAGATAAGAGTTAATTCACTCTAACGTGTGTAGTAGTCCCATTAACATCCAAGCCAAATATGGATTTCTGACCTGACGAGACAGAGGCATTGAAAGGAAGTGTTCCTTTCAGACATGGAGTAACCTGACGACAGAGGCAGGCATTGAAGCTATGAGGAAAGGGCTTGTAATGAGAAGGGAAATCAGGCAGGCATTCAAGTTTAAACAATTGTTTTTCTTTCTTGGGAGGGAGAGGGTTCCCCACAACATATATCACAATGGGTGAATCTCCTACAATACACAAATAGATATACAAAAATTGATATCTTCAATAGGACCCACAAGCTCTAAGGATTCAAATCCTCTCCTCCCATTGATTCGGGAGGAGGGGGACGCCCCCATTGGATGGCCAACATGTGGGGCTCGGGTGGGTTTGGGCGGGCGCGGATGGATGCCGCCATGTGGGAGGGAGGCCGAGGCCCTCAATCCGGCCGACCCCCGGTTGGCTCGGCGTCGATGGGGGTCGGCTCGGATGGAGGGCTCGGATCCCTCGAGCAATGGCGGCCATCCATCCGGGGTCCAACCCCCCCCAAACCCGGAGATCATACGGCCGTGTTGGCTCGATGAAAAACCTGTTATTCCGCCCTTGGGAGGAGGGTTTGACATCCAAAATTAGGTTTGCATTAAATAAAATACAAGGATGGATAAAGGTGTGATGAATGAAACATTTGAACGGGGAACCAATCAATAATATGATTTGTTTTTGGTTTGGGATAATGAAACCGAATAATTAACAGTTGGATTTGATTTTGAATCCATAAACTATCAGTTATAAACCGATAAAAACCGTTTAAAATCAATAAACAGAATAGGCCTATTAAAAACCTGTTATTTCCTTGGTTTGATCCAAAATTAGGTTTACATAAAAAAAAATAAAAAAAAAAATAAAAACCTTTCACGACCTATAATCGATCTATTTGATATGGTTCGTTTTAAGTCTATATTTTAGAACTTGGGTCATTTTTTGCCCCGTCTTGTCTTGATTTTCGGTTGAAACGAAACCAACTATGAACCGTATAATAAAAATCAAGAACAAATCAAATCAAACCAATAATAAAACATGTAAAACCCAAACCCCAATTAGTCGTCGATTTCAATTTGGAAACTTGAATCCGATTAACAATCCATTTGATTTATGTTCATTACTTCTAGAACCGAATCAAAATTGAACCAATAAACCAAAACGGAATCAATAAACACTCTTACTAAGGATGTCAATCCGGGACCAGAACCGGGAGAATCTATCAGAGAGTCGATTCTTGTCTTAGGCATTAGAGTAATTTACAAAACCCATTAACTGGTTAGAACCAAATAAAAACCGATTTCATTGATACCAATCATGGGGATTTATATATGGGCATGAGTCGCATGACACCGGCGGGTGTCAATGGACTATTGAAACCAATTTCTTTTTATGGAATGTCATTGAACCATTATGGAAATCTCAATATATAAGAAGGTATTTTGGCATTTGAGACTGGACGCGACACTGTTGACACCGATCACCGATGTCAACTAGAAAAACACTTTATTTATATATGAATGTTTATAATTTCTATTCGCTATTCACTATCTTACACCAAGCATACTCATGTTAAAATAAGGCAATTGAGTTATATTTAATAAATTTTTATAAAATTCTATCACAATGTGTGAGACCCCATATAGGATCCACATCGTCTCCCGCCTGGGTTTGGGCGGGAGACTGGGCAGCTCGGATGGATGGCTGCCATGTGGCACTCGGAGGGATCCGAGCCCTCCATCCAAGCCGACCCCCCAATCGGCTCAGTTTATCGACTAGGCGGTCGGTTCGGATGGAGGGCTCGGATCCCTCCGAGTGCCACATGGCGGCCATCCATCTGGGCCACCCAGTCTCCCGCCCAAACCCAGGCGGGAGACGATTTCTATACCCCCATATATGGGATGAAAAAAAAATCTTTAGGCTTAATTGACTGTTGTTTTGGCCTTCGGATCAATTAAGAACTGGGACCAAAATCAGTACCAAAAACCATTTCATTACTAATTGGTTCTGATGTCAAATTTTGGAACCGGTTAACAAATCAGGATAGCCATTGCCTTGGCCCCAAAAAGGTAGAAACAATTAGGACGCCTCCTGATTGACTACCCTAGTGGAAAGTCAAGGAAACGTGATCAATCAGAAAAAACTCTAGAAAACTGTTTTCTCACTTGGTCAGTTACCTCGGCGTAGATCCTTTACTCCCCCAACCCCAGAGATCTAGGAGCAGTGATTCAAAGGGTAATTTTCTGTGAAAAATAAAAAAATAAAGCCCCTCTTTGGTAGGAGTCATTGCATCCAGACATGATCCAACGACAGGAATTCATCCGATACGTATACCAATAAATCTGTATATGCACCTGATGAAGTGGACAACATGAGATGATTTTTTTTTTCCTCTTTGGTTAGTGATGTTGAAAGCCAGAATTGGCCTTAGACTTCCAAAGTATTTCAAGAGGAAACTATAAAAGTACAAATAGACAAAATGGGCTCAATCATGGCTAGCCCTTATATATCTAAAAATCTGAGAGCTACCAACCTGATACCAATCAAGTTGAGGATGATACCTTAATTTTTTCAAGAACGCTAAATTTTCCACAAGCAGACCACACCTCAGTAGCAAGGAAAATGAAAAATATGAGCTGATCAATCTTCTTCCCAGTCCTACCATGGGGCACACAAAGTAAAGAACAGGATCCTAGCATTCACTGAATTCTCCACAAGACATGACAAGGGAAGAAGTATTTTTCATTTTATTTATTTCTTCAATGTGAAATTCACCTCATTTCATATAGAAACTAAAAAAAAAAACATTCTCAAAGAGATTGAAGAAGATGTAGAACAGCTTTCTTGCTGGGCATGCCTGGAATTGCACCCTTCACTTGAACACAAAGAGAGGCAGCAGCGGCTGCAATGCCACCAGTGTGGGATAAGGTAAATGGAAGAAACATGAAATCAAAAAAGCAGAAAATTGACGAAACTACTCATACCAGCAAATTTCATGCAATCCTTTTTGTGCTTGCCCTCCACCAGAGCCACAGCAAAAGCAGCAGTAAAAGTATCACCAGCACCAGTTGTGTCCAGAACTCTTGAAGCTGGGATGATGGGTTGTCTTATTGGTTCTTCCCCTTCTATGAATAGAGCTGATCCTTTTTCACCAAGTTTTACTAGGACCTGCTTGACTCCCTGAAAATATGTTTGAAGCGATGGTCATATTCAAGCATACATGTTAGCTACACGGTCCAAATAGTGTGGCATAGACCAAGTCTAAGATTTCAATTCTAGGTATAAATCCTGCTATTGATGACATAATGTTGCTACAATAGATAACATTATTCAACATAAAACCCTTGCTTATAGACTTCTTAGATAGAAATGCTAAGTTGTCAGTCTAACTCTATAAAAAAGAAGAACCTGGCAGCTTACATAAAATTAAATACAACGGTGAAAATCCTTTGAGACAATAGATTGGAACATACCAGTACCTAAGACTGAAAAGGTGAGATGTAGTTCATCCTAATTCCAGATTAGGGACCAAAGTTTCGATTGGCTGCAACACAGGCCCAAATTTAGGCTATTTTAATGACAAACCAGCGGCTGAGAAACTTGCTGGTTTTTATGTTCCAGCAGCCTGCAATGGGAGAAAGAAAAAGAGAATTAAGAAGAGCAGAAATATGAGGGCTGTCTTGGGACAATGAACAGTACCTGTGAATAGAAACTGTGAAGATCTCACTAGGGTTGCCTTAATCGGTCCTACACAGGTGAGGGCCAAAACGAGACAAACCATTTATCTAATGGTAAACGGTCAATCGGTTAATGGGCCTAATCGGACTCAGGCTAATCAGAGGAGGAAGAGGAGAAGCTAGGGTTCTAGAGATGGAAGGGGAGGATGAGGATAAGGATTAAAGAGGATGATAAGTAAGCTCCAGAAGATCTGAGCAGCATAGTTGTCAAAGCGACAAGGCGAAGCAAGGCGTGGGAGGAGTGTCTGGGTGCCTAGATGCTTAGGCGCCCGCATAGGCGTCTATAAGACATACCAGGCGCACCGTTTCTTATATTCCCTTATTCTACTAATTATTATTTGTATGCTTATACCATACACAAAAAGTCAACCTAGAAAATGCAATTAGACATTAGCATTACTAACTACCACTGGTAGAAAGACTGAAAGTATGAAACATCCATAAAAACAAATAAATATTAAATCAATTGAACAATCATAAATCAAAAACACAGATTAATAAGTAAACCTGTGAAAAAACAAGTAATGAAGAAAACAATATATTAAGGGCAGTAACAAGTGAACAGATCATGTAATGATGAATTATGTAAAAGATAAACATTTGAACTGAATAATTAAACAAGTATAAAAAAAATGAAGTAAATGATTAATAATTAATAACCTGTGTACCATGACTTGTTTCCGTAGTCGAATAAATGTGTTATAACTAGAATCAATATATTGTAATAAAAGATTAAAAAAACATAACATAAAAAAGAAGGGGGTCAATTCACGCAATAAGGCGTCCATCGCACCCTAGGCATTGCCCAGAGAGCCAAGGCACCAACTTTCTAACATGTAATAAGGCACTCAAACGCCTAGCCCCCAAGAGCTCGACTTGTCTCCAGACGCCTAGGCGACGCCTTGACAACTGAGCTAAGCAGTGCCACTGATGACGAAGCAGTTAATGCTTGATATCTTCCCAATTAATATGAAGCATCAAAATTGAAAACCACAAACTGAACCAAAGCTCAAGATAAGAAATCCTTAAAAGAATGTAAATAGCAGAAAAGGAAAGAGAAAATGAATTATAAACATGTATTTTCCAGATACGAATTAGTGTGTGCAAGAATATGTTTGAGAGAGAGAGAGAGAGAGAATGAAAATCGAGGCTCCCATCACCCATTGGAGGGCAAAACGGAGGCCTTTAGAGCGGGCCAAAACCCTTAAACTGTGCATGAATACTACTGTTACAAGAATCAACATTGACCACCTGCTGGGCACCACCAACTATGTGCATGTCTTCGAGGGGAGCAATGGTGGTGGGGTGGACGTCGGTGGCAGAAGCAGTAGAAGCAGAAGAAATATTATTGGACATGAAGCCACGATGACTTGGACGATGGCGATGTTGCTGCGTGATGGAGCTTACCTATTCGTTCATGACGAAATCTATTACCATTTATTATGCTCATGTTGGAGTCTACTATCAGTTGCACCTAATGCAACTTCTGCTACAGTTGCACGTAATGCAACCTCTACTATATGCACATGATGCAACCTCTACAACAGTTGCAAGTGATGCAACCTCTACCACAGTCACACGTGATGCAACCTCTATTACAGTTGCATGTAATGCTACTTCTACTACTTGCACGTGATGCAACCTCCACTACCAGCAAGTGATGCAATCTTTACCACCTCTTCGCTCGTGTTGGAGCCTACTTGATGCAACCTCTACTACCTCTTCACTCGTGGTGGAGTCTACTTCCTTTTGCTCATATCAACTATGTGTGGCTATGATGTTACTGCCACACATAAAAAATTATTTACATTCAAACAACTTTAAACAGCATTCGCATACTCCAAAAAAGGTTTGACCGAAGTGTAACTCCTTTAGTATAACTTGGATTCAAACAACCTTGGATTTATTAGAAAGCTGATTATGCTAGCTTTGCAACGAATTCGAGATTGCTTGAATCCGAGCTATATTAAAGGAGTTACCTTCCGATCAAATCTTGTTAAAATTACGCGAATGTTAGTCATAAATACATATCGTTTACTTAACACTAGACAATTCCAGGTCTCAGCGTACATTAGCAAACTTGGGTCCATACCACATATCATCATTTTTGGATGTTTTTATTTAAACTAATGTGGGAATTTGTGTAAAATGGTTAAAATAGGCTACAAAAAAAAATCTCAGATCGAGAAAAACACTTTTGACTCGAGAAACTAAGCTTCAAGATATCCAGGGAAAAATACCAGTCGGTCGAAACCCGAGATAACTCGGTTTCGAGGCTGGTCAAAACTGTCCTTGAAACCGGCACCTTGAACCTTGGGGAGAAGCAATGTTGGCTTCCTAGACATGGAACCAACAGCAGCATATGAGGGAAAAGTGTTTACAGTCTGTTAAGTTTCCTGGTTTTATTACAATAGTGATATTTGGTAGAGTAGTAGTGGTGTTTAGTAGTTAATGGGATATTATTTAGAGTAGTTAAATTCGGCTAACTAAGTTCCCTATTGTAGTTATGATTCCTTATTGATTAATAAAAAGGCTACTGGTGGAGGGAGAGAACATTGATTCGATTTCTCTCTCTCCCTCTTCTAGGCTTTCATCCTCTTCTTTCCTTCTCTTTTCTTCTCTTGTTTCTACTTTGTCACATAATATTAGAGCGGGTTGCTGTTTTGAGAGACGTTAAAAGATCTTCGTTGTGGTGTGCAGCCACCATTGCTTCCTCGCTATATCTGAAGAATTTTTTAATCTGGCCGATAGTTTCTCTTCATCTCACCTTTCTATTTTACCTTCTCTGTTTCAGTTCTTCAAAAAACTCTCTTACACACTCTATTCTGGACAGGATCAGTAGCCCAAAAGTTGGGAACTGATCTCCTTAATTCCTTTTCTTCCTCCATTGATCAAGTAAGATTTTCAACTGATTCTGCTGCATAAGGGTTGAATTTTAATTCCTTTCTTGGTTGTTCTTTAAATCAAAAGAGATTCTGTTATGCCTTTGCTTTTGTTCTTATCTCTGATTTCTGCTGCAACTCTTTACTGTTAATCGATGTTCCTTGGTTAATCTTTGCACCAAAATTAGATCTGATTTTTGGATCTGACCATGTCTCCTAACCTAATAGTGTTCTCAGACTGACAGTTGATACCTGGAATTCTACTGCTATTATCTATCATCGGAACATCTTAAGCCTGAACCTGATTTATGACTTCTGTTTCCAGTTTGATGATGCAACCATACTAGAAGCAACACTACTGCTGATCATCATTATCATTTATCATCGAGTTTGGATAAGTCCTACTGATACACAGATTTAAACTCTGTTTTAAGGACTATTTGGGTTACTTCCAACCTGCTACCAGTTCTGGTCGTTGAGAAGTTTTACTTCTACAAGGAACCCTCATAACTAGGAATCCTACCTTCGGATCAAGTTTAATTTCTGATAGCCTACTATCCCAGTTGTTTATGACAATGTGTCAAATGCATATCTGTCATTGATACATCAGAATCTGACTTCCAATTTCAGTTAAAATTCACTAGCATCATTACTTTATTCCCACTCCAACTAGGAGTCACTCATAACCTTTAATTTGTATGTCAGACCACTTCTAAATATGGATTTTATGTTCCAATTGCTCTTGTTTACATTGTCCTACAGATTGAGTTACATCTGATGTTGGGATTTGCTGCTATTATGAGTTTTATATACTGGTTCTGTTAGGACACCCACCATTCTAGCTATTTAGGATTCCATCCCTCATCAACCTGGTGATTTTGGTTGTTGTTAACTTGTTACGGCACCGCCATTCTAGGTATTTGTGATTCTATCCCTCATCAATTGACTGGTGATTTGGGTTGTTGTCACAGCGTGCTGTAGGGACCTCCCATTCTTTTTGTTCTTATCCCCTTTGTTATTTGTCCACATGGAATGCTTCATGTGAGGGTGAGATGGAGTCTATTATTGCTTGTGATTTGTTGCTGCTATTATGGAGCCTATTGCTCATGATCATGGTTTAAAATCTCAGCGATATCTCGAATTTATAGAATTTCTCGAACTGATCGAAACGAGTTGGACCACGAGCCTGGGTCTCGACTAGTCTCGACATCTCGACCCAGTCTCGACTGGCCTCGATTGGTTTTGACCAGTTTCGACCAGATTTGGTCTAAACTGTCTAATAAATAGACAATCTCCCTCGACAATTTCGACCAAGACTATCATATTTCATCTTCTACCTCTTTTTTGCATCAAAGCTTCAAAACTTTTATTTAAACCTTCATATCTTGGGGTTTTTGACAAATCTTTCCACGAGATTGTTGACGGAGCTTGGTACGAGAGCGGAGATCGTCCATTCATCGTTGGTTTCACTGTTTAAGATAAGAATTTTTGCAAAAATTAAATTTTTACATAAACATGATCATTGCATGACAAATGATGTTGAAATTTTTATATGTGAAACATGTGAGCCCAATCTACAAGCTTATGGTTTCGAAATTTTTTTTCTGTATATATATATTGATTTTTTGGTTAAAAATGATAAATATTAATCAGTTGATGTTGAAAATTTTATATGTTGAACACCATTGGCCAATCTATGCGGGCATGGTTTCAAATATATATATATATATATATATATATAATTTTCTGTTTAAAAAATATTTTCCATTAATAAAAAATGAAAAAAATTATGTTAAATACCGATCTATTGGTGTTCGAAATTTTATATGTAACACCATTAGCCGATCTACGATTCCATTATGTCGGATTTTTTTTTTTTTTTTTGCCAAAAAAAATATTATTATGTAATATCCGAAATTAAGAATAATATGTAAATAATTTTAAAAAATGAAGAAAATTTTGAAATGTAATTTCAATGTGTTTTGTGTCATATTTGGTGTTTTTTTATGTTATACCATTTTAAGTTTTGTTACATTAAGCCTATTATATAATATATAAGTTTGTTTATTTTATGTAATAGTGGTAACGAAAGTAATGGCTGATTCGGGGACGGGGCTGTCAAGCAATGGAAGAAGAGGAGAGGCTGGACATGCAGACATGGCATGGCAATATGGGGTGGCCATTGACGATGATAAATGGAAGACCTAGTGTAAATTTTGTGGAAAAAGGCTTATGTCTGGTAGGATCACAAGACTTAAGCAACACTTGAGGCAGGTCCATCTGGAGCAGGTGGCATTGGTAATGGATCAGCTCATCCACAACCACAGGGTAAGGGGTTGGCAGGTATGTTTAGACTTTAGAAGATCACATAGTACAAGAGAACAACCCCAGCCACCGTCGCCACTGGATGAGGATTATGTTGAGATATTACGCCAGGATCGTAAAGTTTTTAGGAAGTCTGGCGATAAGCAAAAGAAATTAAAGCAAATGTGGAAAAACACAAAGTAAGGGATTAGGGATGTTCTGGCCACGGTTCAAGGTGTCGGTTTCGAGGCCAATTTCTACCAGCCTCAAAGTCGAGTTGTCTCAAGTTTCGACCAGACTTCGGTCGAAACTTGGGATTTTTCCCGGACACCTTGAAGCCTGGTTTAGAGACCGAAAAATGTTTTTCTTGACCTCTGTTTTTTTTTTTTTTTTTTTTGGTAGCCTATTTTAACCATTTTATACATATCTTCACATTAGTTTAAATAAAAACGTATTTATGACTAACATTGACGTACTTCTAACAAGATCTGACCAGAGCATAACTCCTTTAATATAGCTCAGATTCAAACAATCTCGAATTCGTTGCAAAACTAGCATAATCAGCTTTTCAAAAAATCCGAGATTGTTTGAATCCGAGTTATAATGAAGGAGTTACACTCCGGTCAAACCTTGTTCGGAATACACAAATGCTATTTAAAGTTATCTAAATATAAATAATTTTTTGGGCTTCAAAGCAAGAGATTATTTTAGCACTCTTGATTTTTAGTGATTCTTTACTATAATAAGATTTATAAACTTTTATATTTGGAAAAAAACCTAACATTTGGAAGTTAAAAATTGCCCCCGGACCTAAAAATACAGTTTTTGTTCTTGAACTGGAGGGTTGACTTTTTATCCTTTTAGAATTTGAATTTTAGACTATTTTTATTGGATTCAAATGAGGGGTATTTACTTATTTATGAATAATATCTTAAGTAGCTAGTCATAAATAAATACTCCCTAGTAAATGTTGTTCCTGTGTAGCCTAACAAGTGTTGCTTTTGGTCGAAACCTGGTACTTTTCAGGTTCAACCTAAGGTTTCGTCTCGGCCTTGGTCAAAACTGAGTTGTGCAGGTCGAAACCAGTCCTCGAACCATGGCTCTGGCTAAGCAGATATTCTACCACAGCATCTGAGCAAAAGCCACCATAGGCCTCTATTATCAAACGATGCTTGATGCAGTTGTTGAGGCCGCTCTTGGGGTTAAAGACCCCAATGCCTATGAGCTCATGAACGTATACCTACCTAAGCAAAAAAGAAAGAATTACAAGACTGATAGGATGTTTGTAGAGGATGTGGCAGACATATGGAGTGATCATTATCTATGATTGTTGGATTGGCCCTACCAGAAAGTCCATCATCAACTTCATGGTTTATTGTGATGGGAGGACATTGTTCCTCAGATATGTGGATGCATCTACTAAGAAGAAAGATGACGATTATATTTATGGTCTTCTATAAAAAGTGGTGGCTGAAATTAGGTCAAGGAATGTTGTCCAGATTGTGACGAACGACGACGACAATTATAAGAATGCAGGGGAGATGATGATGAGCAAAACCAAGTACAACCTCTTCTAGACTCCATGTGCGGCCTGTTGCAATAATCTGATGATAAAGGACATGGGCAAGCTTAGCAAAGTAAAGCAAGTGATTAATAGAGCTAGACAAGTAACAACATTAGTATATAACCATAGCTATTCGTTGAACTTAAGGAGAAATGTGGTGGGGACTTGGTCAGACCCGGGGTCACTAGATTTGCTACCAACTATATAGCATTGAAGAGCCTTGAGGCAAAAATGGTAGGCCTCAGATCGATGTTTGCATCTGAGGACTGGTTTTGTTGGAGAAAGTCAAGTTCCCCTAGTGGGGTGGAAGCACAGACTACCATAGCTTCGAATGAATTTTGGAAAAATTTGAAGGAGGTAGTCAAAGTGTTGGAGCCAATGGTTAAGGTGCTTAAATGGTAGATACATCATTAAAGCCCACTATGCCACTGATGTATGCTATCATTTATATGTTAAAAGACCGGGTATATGCTACGATATCACGTGGAAGCAAAAATTTCCTTAAGATTATCAAGGATCGATGGGAGAGCCAACAAATGCATTCATTGCATAAGGTTGGTAAGTAAATTACCAACTAAGAATAGAGAGACATTACCTTTACAACTTCAAGCAGAGGCAAGACGTTGACCCAAACTGTCTGGTTACCAGATGGGATAAAAGAAGGACGCGAGGGCTTCCTCCTCCTGCTCCTGTCTCTGCCAATGTTTCTATGCTTTGGTCGGTAGAGGTGGAACTGTGGAAGAACAAGAGGGGGCAACTGGCATATCGGCCAATACTATAAACTCTCCCTGATTTAACAAAGAAAGGAGCAGACAATGGTGAGGTCATCAATCTTGGCATTGCAGGTCTTGTGGCTGCTATTGTTGAAGTTGAGATTGAAAAGAGAAGGGTGAAATAAAACAGAGAAGGGAGTCAGTTACATACGCTGCAACTCAGACCAGCAGAATTAGATAACAATGGCGTATGGCTACAGCTCCCATACCCTCTCCCTCCTCTCTCACCCCTTTCTCCAACTCTCTCCTCCTCCTCTAGCTTTCCCTCCCTCCCCCTCCCCCTCGAGCTCTCCCTCCCTCCCCCTCTCCCCCTCCCTTACAAGGTTCAAGGTGAAACCAAGTTGTCTTGTTTTTGACCGAAACTCGATTGAAACCTGGGATTTTTCCCAAAAAACCTTGAAACCATGGTTTTAAAACCCAGAACTTTTTTTTTTTTTTTTTTTTTTTGGTAGCCTATTACAACCTTTATATACCTATTTCACATGTTAATTTTAAAAAAGAAAAAAAAAATTTGAAGAAGAAAAAAAGACATCCAGAATAATAACATGTGGTATAGACCTAAGTTTGCTAGTGTACATTGAGACCTGGGATTGTGTCAAGAGTTACGTACACAGCACTTATTTATGACTAAAATCCTTTAAATAAATGAATTTCATTTAGTTAAGATATTATTCATAAGTAAGCATACATATGCCATTTGAATCCAATAAAAATAGTCGACAATTCAAATTCCAAAAGTATAAAAAGTCAACTTTCTAATTAAAAAACAAACCAGATTTTTTGATGCGGGGTGATTTTCAACATTCAAATGCTAGGCTTTACTCAAATCTAAAAATTTTATAAATCTTATTACAGTAAAGCATTACTAAAAACCAAGAGTGTACCAAAATAATCTCTTGCTTTGATGTCCAAAAATTTATTTTCATCCAGGGCGACTTAAATATCATCTGCATACTCCTCATAAGGTTTGACCGGAGCATAACTCCTTTAATATAACTTGGATTCAAGCAATCTCGGATTTGTTGCAAAGCTAACGTAATCAGCTTTCCAACAAATACGAGATTTCTTGAATCTGAGTAATAATAAAAGAGTTACACTCCGGTCAAACCTTGTTTGGAAACACGAATACTGTCTAAAATCATCTGAATGGAAATAATTTTTTAAGCATCAAAGAAAGATTATTTTGGTAAACTCTTAGTTTTTAGTGATGCTTTACTGTAATAAAATTTATAGAATTTTTATAGTTGGGAAAAAGCCTAGCATTTGGAAGTTGAAAATTACCCCTACACCCAAAAATTTGTTTTTGTTCTTGAATGGGAGGGTTGACTTTTTTATCCTTTTGGAATTTGAATATTAGACTATTTTTATTAGATTCAAATGGGGGTGTTTTCTTATTTATGAATAATATCTTAAGTAGAGACACATTTACTTAAATGACATTAGTCGTAAATAAGTACTGCCTAATAATTGTTGTTCTTGTTATTGATCCTGCCTTTGGAGTTAAAACCTGATCGAATTTAGGTCAAAATCTATTGAAATAGACAGGTTTCGATTGAAACCCAAGCTTTTATAAGGCTAGGTGGACCAAACCAAGTCGAAACCAGGTTTTGGTCGAAACCTGGTTAAGTTGTACCTAAGAGTGATACACAGGAATAGCTTCTATTTTGAGGTATATCACACCATCCATAGCTGTCATGGCATCAATGAGAGCCATAGGGGTTGCGAGGTGCCTAGACAAGGCCAAGGCACCCAAGACGGGCACTATACTTAAGGAACATCTGCTTATTCAATTTTCAAATATGTTTTCTTGTTCTTTTTCTTCTTTTTCCCTTTCCCTTCTTCTTCACCTTTTTTCTCCTCCCTCCCACTGTCCTTCCTATTTTCCCCCATTTATGGACTAAACCTGGTCTGGGTGCCCAGATACACAAGGCACCAGTCATGTTAGACATTGCTGGTGCCACCTTGACAGCTATGATAATATCAATACCATGCATCACTTTGTAAAAATATATACAGTATATTTTACATGTAATTAGAAGCATTAAAAAAATCTTTAAACTGCATGAAACTTTCATAAATACATTTGCTTTTTATTTTAAAAAATAAAGTAAATCCAGGTTGAGATAATTACGACATAAACCATCACAATCATCCGTAATAGGTTTGAAGATTAATCTCAAAAGGAGTGAAGTTATTCCAGTCGATTAGTGGCAATTAGGAGTAGCTGGTTGGAGTTCTGAAGTGTAAAAGAGGTATTTGTTGAACAGTATATCTTTGACAGCCATTAGGGGCCAAGTACAGATCTAAGGCTTTATGGGTTTTGGTTATTTAGAGGACGGAATCTAAGATGTCCACATGGAAGGCAAAATTTCTGTCTAGAGGAGGTAAGCATCTCCAATATCCGATTTACTCCGTGGCATTGATTTCCACGTCAATATTAGTGGCTACAAAGATAGAAAAACTTCAACAGGATTTCCAATGGCATGGAAAGGATGATCAGAGGAGGTATAACTTAGTGGATTGAGGAAGAATTCGTGAGGCAAGGGAGCAAGGAGGGTTGGAAATCAGATCAATGAAACCATGACCTTTGCCTAGTTGGGGAAGTGGGTGCAGTGCCGTGGGAAAGAGGATGGAGCATTGCGAAAGGAGGTGATTTAAGTAAAATATGGCCTAAAGGAAGGAGGGTCAAAAAACTGAACCAGTCAATGGGGTATCTAGGGTTGGGTTGTGGAAGGGAATTCAGAAGATATCACCGAGTTTCAATACCAGAGCGAGGTTTTGTGTTGGGGATGGAGAGAGAGATTCTGGTATGACCATTGGTGTGGGAGGAAGCATTCAAAGAAAAATTTCTAGAATTTTTTTTTTTCCATTGCTTGGTGGCAAGATGCAATGGTAGAGGAGCATGTGGAGTGGAAGGGAAGAAGGGTTTGGTCTCCACATTTTATAAGGAATTTGAATGATTGGGAAATGGAGAGGGTGGTGGAGGCGGAGCTAATGAATGTGTTCAAAAGTGCCAAAAGAAAAGAAGGCGGAAACGTTAGACTATGGGGAAGAGGTGGAAGGGGACAATTTTCAGTCAAGTCTTTCATTAAGATGATATGAAACAGATGGAAGCCACCTAGGACCTGCTTGGGACAGGAAGCAGAACACTGGCAGTGGCAGAGTGATGCGGGATCCCGGGTTGAGAAAACCCGGGCCCACCCAAATAATATGGAAGCTTGATTCAATAAACAGTGGCAGAATTGTAAATAAACTCAAAACTCAACCAGTAATGGCAATTTCGTAATTAATCTGAAGTCTAAAATAACTCTAAAGAACCAAACAAAGCCTCAGAATAAAATTGTAATTATAAATGAAACAATGCATAAACTTGGAGGACGGGACAAAAGGGACAAAACAGACTATTATATTAAGCCAAGGGTAATTCTGGAAATCACAATTAAAAGGCTTTCTTCAACCTCAAGATGCTACTCACGGTAATAGAAGAAACCCAGTTTCAATTCTTGCCTTAGATCTAACTCAATGTGGATCCAATCGAACTGAAACTTCAAGGTAAGGTTCGTAATGCTCTTTCCTCTTGATTCCAATCAATAATACAACCAGCAATTGACAGATTCCAGAAAGCTGAAAATAAATGAGGCGGCGAAAAGATAGAAAAGTGAGTTGCAGGTTTTTGGACTTCAATGTCGAGGAGGTTTCTGGTTATGGGCTTTGGGGTTATGGGTCGCCCTTAGGGTTTGAACTAATACCCAAAGATTCTAAGTAAATCAAACCTATTTCTTATGAGATCAATGCAATATTCTGGACTGGTTCTGCCGTGAATTGCAGAAATCACAGTAACAGTAATAAAGAAATGAGGTTAGGAAGAAGGAAGGAAAACAGGGAGAGAGGGAGAGGAAGAGAAGAAGGAGTGGGAAAGGAAGAAGCAAGAGAGAGGAACAGACCACGGGACAGATCAGTTCAGTTTTGCAAGGACGAAGGAGAAAGAGAAAGGGGAGAGAGAGCACTCACTTCCAGCCCGTAGGTAACCCACAATAATCCAATCAAATCTTCTTTCTATTCAATTCTTCCAATTCTGAAAATAAAACCTAATACATGTTCTAATTAAAGGTAGAACTTTCCTAAACTAATTTGAAGTAAACTTAGAAAGTAAATAACATCTTTATGAAATCAAATCTAATCCCTATGGCATAAAATAGAAATAGTAAATAAGGAAACTTATAAATTAAAACTTCCTAATCTAATTAATCATCTACCAACCCTTTCCAGACCAAAAGGTTGGTTTGAGTTTGAGCCGGTTCAGGTTTGGCTTCGGTAGCCAAATTGGCTCGTGTCGATCCATCCATGACACTGCTACTGCATCAACTCTCCGCTTCTCAAAAGAACTCGACTCCGTCGAGTCTGGATAAGGACCTAGAATACCATTAGATGGAATGCGTTGGAGGAGAAGCGAGTTAGCATTCTTCTTAAGCTTGATAGCAGGAAGGTGTTTCGCCGGAAGAAGTTGCATATCGAGCCCACCGAATTTGAAGGTGTACGTATTCTTGTACCCATCATGCTGAACCTTCTTGTCAAACATCCAAGGACGACCAAGGAGAAGGTGACAGATCTTGAGGGGTAACACATCACATCAAACAGTGTCGATCAATCCGCCGATGGAATACTTGACCAAGCACCGCTCATGAACCTTAAGATTATTGTTATTTATCCATCCAACCTTGTAGGGATGCGGATGGAGCTCTGTTTTCAAACCCAACTTGTTAACCATATCTTCAGATACTGCATTGGTGCAACTCCCGCCGTCAATAATCATGGTGCATAGGGAACCGTTGCATCGTACCCGTGTCTGAAAAATATTGCCGCGTCGCCAATCATCCTCTTCAGGTACCTGTGTAGCCAAGAGAGGGCGAAGGACCATAAAAGGCTGGTGCAACTGATCAACATCACTATCGCTATCATCACTATCGTGCTCGACTGTCAAGTATACGATCTCATTCTTACGTTGCTCCTCTGTGGCAGTAGCCATGAGTTCTTCTTTATCGGCAAAAGCAATGGAGCGATTTGGGCAATGGGAAGCAAAGTGACCGAAACCCTTACAGGTGTAACATTGGATCTCAGCCCTCGGTTTTGAAGGAGGTCTATCATAATTACGCCGAGGCTGATAATATGGACGGGTCGGCCGTGAAGATGCCATACTAGAACCACTTTCTTGGGGCTTGCTAAAAGACTTCTCTGGTGGTGGAGCTTACTTAACAAAATTGTTACCTTTAGAAAACGTCTCTGGAAAGCTTCTCCGGTTGTATGGCCGCTTTAAATTTTCCTCTACTTGATATGCCACTTGTACAGCGTCTTCCATTGTATGTAACCTATTGGAAGCCAAAGAAGCACTAATCTGTGGGTGCAAACCATTACGGAACTGTGCGACCAAAACATCTTCATCCCAATCAAAATCAGATCGGGTAGCCAAATAATAGAATCGGGCCACATATTCTTCAACAGTCATATTGTCTTGCCGTAATTGAGTAAACTTGAGATGCGTCCGTTGCTTGTAATCAAGAGGTAGGAATCGTCGGTTCATTGCCGCATACATCTCAGCCCAAGTATTTATCTCACCAATGCCGCGAGTTTGATTTTGTTTCTGATATTTAATCCACCAAACTCGTGCCGTGCCCTTCAATTTAGCTTCTGCAAACATCAATTTCCTAGGCTCTGACAATCCGTACCATTTGGAAAATATCTCCAAGCTATGGATCCAGTCAAGATATTCCTCAGGATTTTGGTCTCCATTAAAATCAAGCACATCCAGTCGTGCTCCTTTGTCAGCACCAAAAATTTTTCCATGTCGACCAACTCCATATGGTGGTGGTGGTGGTGGTGGTGGTGGTACGTGTCGTGATGGTGATGGTGGTGGGGATGTATTAGGAGGTGGAACATATGAGACGGAGTTGGAAAAATCCCCAAGTATGGGACTCTTACCTTTTATAGCTTGTGACAACAAGTCAATGGACGTCTGCATTTTTGCCATCATATCCTGAAAAATTAAAATACAAGCATCTATCCCATCAAGTCGGTTTGATATACCACCAATGGCCATGTTAGTTTCCTCTTTGTCGGCGTTAACATGTGCGAGGAGTTCATTGTTACTCACCATGACTGTAGGATATTCGCTCTGATACCAATTGATGCGGGATCCCGGGTTGAGAAAACCCTAATTAATCCGCTATTGGGCCCACCCAAATAATATGGAAGCTTGATTCAATAAACAGTGGCAAAATTGTAAATAAACTCAAAACTCAACCAGTAATGGCAATTTCGTAATTAATCTGAAGTCTGAAATAACTCTAAAGAACCAAACAAAGCCTCAGAATAAAATTGTAATTATAAACGAAACAATGCATAAACTTGGAGGACGGGACAAAAGGGACAAAACAGACTATTATATTAAGCCAAGGGTAATTCTGGAAATCACAATTAAAAGGCTTTCTTCAACCTCAAGATGCTACTCACGATAATGGAAGAAACCCAGTTTCGATTCTTGCCTTAGATCTAACTCAATGTGGATCCAATCGAACTGAAACTTCAAGGTAAAGTTCGTAATGCTCTTTCCTCTTGATTCCAATCAATAATACAACCAGCAATTGACAGATTCCAGAAAGCTGAAAATAAATGAGGCGGCGAAAGATAGAAAAGTGAGTTGCAGGTTTTTGGACTTCAATGTCGAGGAGGTTTCTGGTTATGGGCTTTGGGGTTATGGGTCGCCCTTAGGGTTTGAACTAATACCCAAAGATTCTAAGTAAATCAAACCTATTTCTTATGAGATCAATGCAATATTCTGGACTGGTTCTGCCGTGAATTGCAGAAATCACAGTAATAGTAATAAAGAAATGAAGTTAGGAAGAAGGAAGGAAAACAGGGAGAGAGGGAGAGGAAGAGAAGAAGGAGTGGGAAAGGAAGAAGCAAGAGAGAGGAACAGACCACGGGACAGGTCAGTTCAGTTTTGCAAGGACGAAGGAGAAAGAGAAAGGGGAGAGAGAGCACTCACTTCCATCCCATAGGTAACCCACAATAATCCAATCAAATCTTCTTTCTATTCAATTCTTCCAATTCTGAAAATAAAACCTAATACATGTTCTATTTAAAAGTAGAACTTTCCTAAACTAATTTGAAGTAAACTTAGAAAGTAAATAACATCTTTATGAAATCAAATCTAATCCCTATGGCATAAAATAGAAATAGTAAATAAAGAAACCCATAAATTAAAACTTCCTAATCTAATTAATCATCTACCAACCCTTTCCAGACCAAAAGGTTGGTTTGAGTTTGAGCCGGTTCAGGTTTGGCTTCGGTAGCCAAATTGGCTCGTATCGATCCATCCATGACACTGCTACTACATCACAGAGTTATTCACTCTCACACACTGAATAAAGTAATTAAGACTCAAAACAAAACTCTATACTGGCAATTAGGTACCTAATCTAACTCAAATTCTCTAACTTTTAACTACTAATCTCGCATAGTAACTTCACCCCCCCCCCTCTTTTTTTTATGGGCTTACACTTTAGGCCTGTTACAAAAGTAACCCCATAAACAAGTGACTGAAGACCCAATAGAACCCATCCATCGCCCAAAATAAAGTCTTTATTGCCTCAATCAGGCAGTCTTGACAGCATCAAGGTTGAATCAAAGGTTATGAGGATTGTTTCTATCAAAGGTTATGACGATTGTTTCTAGCTGGATGGCTGTTGTTCCAGATTTTAGAGGTGTCAACACTTCAGGTTGTCGGGCAGATGGGTTGATTTTCTAAATGAGAAGATGTTTCTGTATCTTGGGAAGGTGGAGTCTCTAGTAGGTAATGTGTAGGAGGGGATCCTAGTGTAAACAGGAGCACCATTTTCCTTTTTGTTGTAGGCCATTGTTGGCAGTGAGGCTCTGTGCAGCACCTGAGCATATAGGTTGCTTTCTTTTTTACTATCATTACAATCTCTTAACCTTCCTACATAGAGAAGAGATAAAAAAAATAAAAAAATAAAAACAAAGATTTGTGGTGACAGAAACTCACCATTCCATGACATTTCACTACAGCTTGGCTAATTTGCTCAAAACTATCTGTCTGCAAACCAATCAAACGCTCCAGTTCAGTTTCATTTGGACTCAATATATCCACAAAATCTAGAAGTTGTACAGGGATTGGTGTGTCCCTTCCCCCAGCATCCAAAATGACTGGCACACCTGCATCCCTTGCAGCCTGATAATACAGAAATTTGAAAAAGGTGTTAGATTTATAATGAAACAAACATAAGTCAGTTGTACCAAATACAGTAAAAACAACCACAGCCATAACTGAACTAAAACTAGAAACCATTGAAGACAGCAATAAATTTCTTCAGGGCTTAAGGGAACACTAAAGGGGTGGCAAGGTTAACTTCTTCAGGATAACATGAGTCTTGATAATGTCTTTAGATCAAATATTCAAATGCCTTCTGCACAAATAACAATTAAACTCCAATACCACTAGAATCTCTATCTATGCATATATTTCCAGCTGACAGCTGTTTTACAAGAATGAAAAGAACGAAAAATTGAACAAGAAGATCAAGCATTGATGAAGCCCGCTATTGCAGTCGGTAAAGAAAATGGATGGTGTCTTGCAGAATCCAAAAGACTGCTGCACCTAAAAGAGAAAGAAAGAAATAGACTAAGGAAATGCATGCACGTTGTTATGCAGGGGAGGGGGATTTTAGTTTTTGGGTGTTGACCATTATTTCCCTCCCACCCACCTCATTTCTTCATTCTCCATTGCACCCCTGCTTCATCTTGCTCACGGTGAGAATCCAAATGAACAGACAAGTAATACAGAAGGGTAGCAGCAGCAAGAAGAGCTGAATATGCAGCAGGAATTAAAAGGCTCAAACTCAAATAGAAACTAAGTTCCCAGCATAACAAGGATCCAATGAATGAAGAGATGACAGTCAACTTCTAATAACCCATCCATGTGCCAAGCAGCAGCTTTAAAATGTGTTACTGACTTAACAGGAAAGATTTAGTTTAAGACAGAGTAAGCACAGATGGAATGAGGGTCTCCGCTAAACTAAACCATGAATTCTAGGCTACAAAATGGTCTGGTTTTGGACCCACATATGACCTAGTCAATATATCAGTGGCTTGTTCTGCATAGGTGAGATGGTACAATCAGAGGGGAACGGTCCAAGAATGGAATACCACTGTTCGCATGAAATGAAAATCATGGGTACTCTAAATTCTAGTTATGAAATAATCTAGCTTTGGATCTACACATGACCCAGTCAATATACCCACAGCTTCTCTGACATTGAAAGTTGAGTTTTTCATCGCAACTGATGTCTAAAATCTTTGGCAAGTTATCATATATTTTAGAGAAATTGACAAATACTACCCCAGTACTTTACCCCGATTCCAGATACCTTAATAAGTTGTTGAACCGGACGAATACTACCCTTTAACTTGCACCACATTGACAAACCAGTCTAGCCTTACGGTTTAACCTATTTATTCTCTTGAAAATATGGCCAAAATACCCTTTAGTGTTAGATGGAAAGTTTGAAATACCCTTTAACCTATTTATCATTACTTTGTCATTCTTTAATCCCTCATCTCCCTCCATCCATCAAAACATCCCTCATTCGATTTTTGCTCCCGACTGAAACAGAGAAGACGACCGAAAGAGAAAATCAATACTCATTATCTTGCATTGCTCCCGACTCCCTCATTATCCTGCAAAATCTCTCATCTCCCTCATTCTTTAATCTGGTTGACGATTCAGTTGGAGAAGAATCCCTCAAGCTTTTCAAGACTCCATTGACGGAAAATATAAACAGAGAGAGGATTATCGGGTTGTAATCGTTTCGGTTGGAGAAGAATCCTATAGTTTTTTCTCTCCTCTGCAGTCCAAAAATCTGAATAAGCGGTGGTGGAGGATAAGCCCTTTTCTACTATTCTTCGGACGAGGCATGAGGTATCAGCTTCATCTCCCATTTTACGGCTCAAGAAACCTGAAAGATTTCGGATTGATAAACCCTTTTTGTTAGGCTGCTTGTGTTGCTCGACTTCTCCATTAGATAACTTGAGAAACAAAGCTGAACCCACCTGTAAATATGAAGTATTCACTACTGTATGCAATTCCACAAACAAAGCCTTGCAGAGGAGCTTTGAAAGTGGCAAGAGCAGAAATCCTAAGCCGCTTATGTACGATTTGGCTGATGAATTGTCAAAATATTGTCAATATTGATCCAGTTTCGTAAAAATTGCCTTTAAAAACTCGAAAAATTGAGCACTTGCTGGCCCATTGGCCGTCGCCAATCCTATACTACACTTTGATATTGTTATGGGGGCAAACGATATCATTTGCATGATATTTTCACTACAAACACAATTTTTAACCATGGACAGAAGAGGGGTGAAAGGGTTCATAGTAAAATTTCTAAGACTCCATTGACGGAAAATATAAACAGAGAGAGGATTATCGGGTTGTAATCGGTTCGGTTGGAAAAGAATCCTATAGTTTTTTCTCTCCTCTACAGCCCAAAAATCTGAATAAACCTTCCGTTCCTGGAATCTACAGTAACAGGAAGGGAAATCGGATAGACTGAATAAACCTTCCGCCATCTTTGTTTACTGTGAAAACACCTGAAACTTAGCAACAAAAGCAAGAAAATTTTTTCGATCGGAACATCCAAATATTTGTCAACGAGCCGTCAACTTGAAAATTTCCCTTATATGTGAGTGATTCAGAAGCCAACACTACATCCCGATGCTCAGGCTTGTTCTGATCTCTCTTTTCGCAGCTGGATTCTTTTCGGTTCTTAGAATTCAAAGAATCAATCAATTCGATCAGGGAGCAGGAGATGATCGTCCACATCACTAGGATTCTCCAAAGGCAGAGGAAGATTTCAACAGGTGCATCTGTTTGTTCTGTGATGCCAACAGTAATAATTTCCTGTTCTTCATCCTCTACCGTTTCTCTGCATTCGGAGCAGTCATCCTCAGTCTCATCTCTGCTTTAAACACCTTCATCACCATCAAAGGGATTAAGATGTTCATCTTCCGTTCCACTAGCATCTTCTTCTCCATCAATTCCTCTGTTTCTTTCCATCTCATGTTCATCTGTGGGGAAATCAGATTATTGGAGTAATCGCCTTCATCGTTGGCCCCACCAATGGCCGAAGCAATCAAATTTGCTTTCTGGGAGCGCCCCTGAGTTCATGGCTGCTGGGATTATCTAGGGTGTCAAACCCTACCGTACTCTTTTTTACTAACAAATGAAAGGTTATTTTTGTCTTTTGGAATTAAATGTAATAATGTTACAAAGGGTAAAAATTTTATATTTACCCTCTATTTATGAACAGTTGAACCAGGGGGTAACTCGTCCGGTTCAACAACTTATTAAGGTATCTGGAATCGGGGTAAAGTACAGGGGTGGTATGTGTCAATTTCCCTATATTTATCATATATTAGTGTGGAAACACCATGGGTGAGCCACTTCAGGTTTGGGCTCCAATCCAGTGTTATGGAATGGCTACTCATTTGATGTCCTATCCCAGCATATTAGCCCCACAAATGTTGCTTGGATTTTATTTTATTTTAGTTTTCCAGTGCAAGTGACCATACAACAAAGTGGCAATATGTAGCTATGCAACAAAGCTGTAATTCAATAATCACATAATCCGTCCAGTTGTTATACTAAACAGGTCTTGCTGCACTGCCTTGGTACTTTCATGCCAACATTTTAGAGAGATGCTCTACCAGCCAAAGACATTTTTCGGGCATATGTCCAATTAGTACTTGATGCAGATCAAGGGAATGGATCTGCTGGTGGTGGATTAAGGGAGAGAATAAGAGAAGATAAGGGAAAAAAAGGGGCTATTCAGAGGCTGTGAACAGTACCCACGAACAGTAACTCATGACTAGTCCTTTAGGAAAAGAAGAAAGAGAGAGAGAGAGGAAACAACCTCCAACTAAATCAACTAAATCATTTCATTACTCAAATCATGAGGGGAGGACAGGAACATTACAATATATATATATATATATATATATAGAAAGAAAGAAAAAGAAAAAACATTTTTTTTCTAATCCTATGCACCTTGACTGTGATGAGAGAATAAAGGTTTTGAATACTCAATGACAGTTCATATAAGTTTTATGACATCTTCAGAAAGCACTTTTTAGTACTCAAATATAAATATATATATATATATATATATATATATATATATATATATGGACCCCCACCCCTGTTTCCCGAGAGGGGGCCTGGCTGTGTTTCCCCAGCGGCCGACCAGTGGCGGCAGAAAACTAACTCGGGTGGGCTCCGCGCGGTTCGCGTTTTCTTGTGTGTGGTGAGAAGATATATACACCAACCCAATAAAGATTTGACTTCAACAAACTTGAACGGCTTTCCTTTTCTATGAAATCGTCACTTTTCCAAGATAGAACAGAAGCTTTCTTTTGATACGAAAAGATAGACAGTTTTTTGTGTGCGAGGAGCGCATCATCGGGGCAGGGCGAAAACGAACATAGGATCATCATCATGGCCCTCTTCTTGTTTCTTTTGTTTGTGTCCGGGGAGTTCTGTTTTTTTTTTTTTTTTTTTTAAGCTTATCCGGGGGCGACATTGTTTGTGCTGTGCGCCCCTTATCTCGCTAAGTGTTTGCAACGGCTGGGAAGCCAGTCATAGAAGCGAAGCCTATCGCCACGCCGCATCAAATACGAGATTGGGCCCCTTCTCAATATATATATATATATATATATATATATATATATATATATATATATATATATATATATATATATATATATATATATATATATATATATATATATTTGAGTACTAAAAAGTGTTTTCTGAAGATGTCATAAAACTTATATGAACTGTCATTGAGTTTTCAAAGCCTTTATTCTCTCATCACAGTCAAGCTGCAGAGGATTAGAAAAAAATGTTTTTTCTTTTTCTTTCTTTCTTCATTTTTTTCGGTGGAATACAAATGGAGACTTTTCACTGCTGGACAAAATTTCTGTATTTCTCACTTTTATTCAACAGAAATTGGTAAGTGTTTATATGGGACTTAGATCTAAATTGCTTATAAAATTAGGTAAAAGGAGGCTGAGCATATAAAGCAAAGAAGGGAACATATGTTTCAACCATTACAGAATATCTTATAAGTAATCTTCCAGAATCAGATCTGCCCTCTATCTCATTGCTGCCTTTGCTGGTCGGCAATTGAAGACATCCCCACTAATTCTTTGAGTGGCCCTTCTCGACTCATCTTTGGAAAGAAGTCTTTCACCGCTGTTAGCTATCTAAGAGAAGAATCAGAGATTTCGAAATGGAAAGGAGATAAGTAAGCAGAAATTTCAAAGGGAAATCCATCTGTGACTTGGTAGGAAAGCTCGCCTTTTGTACAACCATTTACCACATCTGGATTGAACATAGCCTCAGATTCTGGATGAGCAAATTAAGGAGCTACAGATAGATTTGGGATTCCACCACCTTCGAAGTTCAAAGGACTATTATTCCTATTGAGAAACTATGCCCTGACTCCCCTAGGAATATATTTTAGTGAATGCTTGGGACTTACCAACCCAACTCAATGTGGATAGTAATTCTCGCCAGGAATGATTGTACAGTTTCTTTTTCTTCTCTTTTCTGCCCCCACCCTCTGGGAGAGCTTTCTCTGTTTTCCTGTACTTTCCTGAGTATACATTCTTATTCACACACACACACACACTTCCAGTAATCGGAGATTTGCTATTTTACAATGGGATTAATTATGTTTCTGTTGTACAAATTTGAAACAAATAATCAGTAGATGGATTCAATATAAACGAAAAGAATCATATCCAAATAGCATAAGTTTTATAGAATTATTTCATGAATTCCAACTTGTTGAATATTCTATAATCTGGTAGTCCAAATAATCTCATACCATGATGTATCAGGGATCTAAGGACTTGGCTTGCTTATTTGAGTGGAGTCAAGTTTAAACTTCAAATCCATAGTGTATTAAAATCATATATTGCAATCTCAGTAGAAGAATATTCAGCAAGAACATAACTCTGATTATATTTACATTCGAATAATTAAGCAATCTTTATTTTTCAAAGACTAATCTATTAAATCATGCTCTCTTTTTTTGTATTCACATACGAAAGAAGAAAGCAAAAGCATATAAATGCTATAAGTGAAAGTACAGCACAGGAGAACTGAGTAAGTCGATGCATTTACAAAATAAAAGGTCAAATAAAAATAGTGCGATAAGGTGTGAACTTACATTTATGCATCACTGTCGTTCCTAGGTCCCAAAAGAGTTGCAGCACGGGAAGGAATTAGAGCAAATAAGCACTTAGTATTCTTGACATTTGAACAATAAGGCACAAGTGGGATTAAGTGTAGCTACCATAATTAGTTAACTGATACAATTAAGCATTGAAACATGGTATAGATAATATACACATGCGGTTTTGCTAGCTTATGATTCTTCAAATTTCATTGATATTTCTGGATGAAGATGATGCATTGGACTTTCTTTTTTTTTTTTTTTTTTTTTGGGTAAGTATGATGCATTGGACTTCAATTCATATAAATTTGGTAATGAATGCTCTACAATGCTCCTTTTCTGTAGATACACTTTTAGGTTCGCAAAAGGGTCACTCAAATGAAACTATAGAGGGATGAATTAATTTGTTACATTATGCACAAAGGTGGTATGTGGCAATTAGAATCCAGATCTAAGGCTATGGTTTCATAAATCCAAAGTTTACTTGCATTCAATCTAACTAGACATGGCGCCAATCTAGGAACTCAGTCTATTCTTCAGTCTTTGAAGAGACACCAAACTACAGCAACTAAAAGTAATCAGGCAACAAAACCAAAATGAGCACTATCATTCTTCTACCTTTTCTTTTACCACAAATAGAAAAGATGCATTCCGAAGATTATAAAAATAGCCATTTTCCTCACTAACAAGAACTTAAACAAATCTTACTTATCTTTTATTCGAGGAGCCAAACAAAACAACTGAGAATTCCGTTCAGGGGGGGAAGGGGGACCTTTAAGTCAATCCATATTCTTCCATGAATTAAGCAACAAGATATGAAAAACAAAGAAGGAAAATACAAAGAGTGAACAACAATGCTAGTTACAGTACTTTATTATTCATTGAATCTTATATTTAAGTAAACACAGAAGGTAAATAGAAAACCCATTTTAGTCAACCACAAAAAGAAGCAGCAACAAAAGTAGCGAAAAATTTTCCCCAGAGTAATATGATATCAGGAGGAAAGCAGAAATTGACCTTCGCAACTTGAATATTGACAGAATCCGGAATTTCCCTTTGAAGTAAAACAATCCCAGCATTTCTCACCGCCTCCAAATCTTCATCCGAGAGCTTGTTTGGCCAGCAAGACATGTTGGCACCCCCAACAATGATAATAGAATTCTGCCCATTAGGCTGGAGCATCACCACAGCATGTCCAGTTGGGGCAGCAGACACAGTGGTTAGATGACCAACGTGTACGCCACCATCCTCCAAGGCCTCAGTGATCAACCTCCCATTAGCATCCTGACCAACCTGGCCAATAAAGTAAGTTGGGTAGGAAAGCTTTCCACCACAGACTGCCTGATTAGCACCTTTGCCTCCTGCAAGAGTCAGACCAGCCCTGGCAGAGATAGTTTCTCCTTCCTTAGGGATCCTATCAATCTCAACATAGATGTCCGCATTTGCAGAGCCCACAACCACTAATGGTCGTTCGCTCTGATTGTTGAGGACTGGTGTTGGGCTTTTAGAGGGATTTACAGAAAAGAGGGAAAGAGAGTTTCTACCTGATGATGGCTTGTTGTTGCTGTTCTCATTGTTGTTTGGTGGATTGAATTGAACAATACGAAGGGTTTTGGTGGATTGTTTTGTGCTGGCTATGTTGTTTGTGGGCTGCCAGTGTTGTGATGGAGATAATCTCATGCCTGTCATCTTTATTTTGCCCCTTTCTCTCCTTCCCCTTCTAACGTAAGATGGATGACCAAAGTTGTTCTTAAAATCATATACAAAAAGGCTTTGCCTGTTCCAATCAAAGAGAGAGAGAGAACGGAGAAGTGTTTTTTTAACTCTTTAATTTCTGATAAGTTTGCATCAGTCTATAAATAATTGCTGATGATTACGTGGAGCTGACTCCTCTGTTGTTGATCTGAAAATTGGCAACGCTGGAGGGATTCACATCCTCTCCTCTCAGAGATTCGGGAGGAGGAGGGATGCCTCATTGGATAATCGATACGTGGGACTTGGGTTAATATGAGCTCTCCATTCGAGTCGACACCAAATAGACAAGTTAAGCCGATAGGGGGTGTCGGCTCCGATGGAGAGCTCGGATTCATCCGAGCCCCACGAGTCGGTCATCCAACGGAGGCGTCCCTCTCCTCCCGAACCTCTGGGAGGAGAGGATGTGGATCCAACACTGGAGTGTAGAGTTGTAACGATCGGTATCGGATGCCCATTCATATATGTATCGGTATCGGTATCTGTGCCCGAGCTTTTTTAATCTTAATGACACCTGTCAATCGTCCAGGTCTAATGGCCATGTGTCACTCATTTATAATCGATATAACTGATATGTATAAAATGGAATCGATATCGATTGGGACCAATACCGTGTGGCCAATACTGTACCCTTTTCTCTTTTCGAATTGAGTGAGTTCAATTAAGAGGGATAGAAATCCTCTCCGATGAACCTACAGGCTGCCAAGGGCTAGATTTCAGTATATGGGCCGACTGAAATCCAACCCTTAGATCAGCCGCAGGACCCTCTTGCCGTAGGAGAGGATTTGGTTCCATTCAAGAGACGCTTTTCTTTTTCAAATGGATGTAGCAAGATTCAGTGTTAAGTCTTCCCATGTTGTTCGTCACCCTATGTTTTTACCTAAATCGGCCAAAATTCAAAATTTACAGGTCGGGTTCTTCCCTAGGTTCTTTCCTTTTTTCTTTTTTTTTTTTGTTAAAAGCCTAAAATATACATTAAGAGAGAAAAATAAGAAGTACACCACAGTCTCAAAAGGACATAAAACCCTACCTGCGGCATTGTCATCAACAAGACCATCTCAAGCCAAATTAAGAAAACCGAAATCGAGGTCTAAAGGAGGTATCCATACCACCTCTCTAGCTACAAATCAGGACATGAATTCCAAGTGTTTGAAACTCTATCATGGGCAGTCTTTCGAGCAAGTCTGTCAGCAGCCGTGTTCGTCTCTCTAAAACCATGAGTGACTTCAAACCTGCTGAAACAACACTCCACTCTGGAAAACAGAATCAAGGCAAATTCTTGTCTTTGAAAGCCAAAACCATTGAACTTGAATCACACTCCAACCGAAGGATTCACTCCGCGAACATACGCTGCAGAGTAAACTCCAACCGTTGGATAATTAACTTGAGTTTATTCATTTCCATGTCTCCTCATGATCATTAGATATGGTCTATAACCACCAGTGTATGCTGTAATCTAGTCTTCCTCATCCAAATGAACGACCAAAAATCATTAATTTGTGATTCTCTATTTTTTTTTGAATTCTTCCATATTTTTTTCCCCTGATTCTTTCATTATTAATTTATATTTATTGTATTTTTAAAATGAGAAAATGTGACTCGTCCTGACCAGTTTTGACTCGCCCAAATCACCGGGTATCATTGAGGGCAAGTTGAGTTGAAAAACCTGGTTTTCCATCAATACTTATGAGCACGAAGGCTACAATCGAGGATCTAAGCGTCATTCTTTTCTACTGATTTTAGATCAATGGCTGAATTCATTAGTTAAACAAATTATCCATTTGTCTCTTTTTCTTTTAGCTGGTTCTTATAATCTTATTAGTTAAAATTTTACATGAATAACCCTTAAAAAACAAAAACAAAAACAAAAAAAAAAAAATCCTCCCGACTTTTCTATACATCCTTTTGTTATCACACTCAAATCATCTCCAGTCGTCCAATCGTGCTGGCCATGCAATCACAGCTGGGGTCCTAATCCTAATTACATTTAATCCATATTGAAGCCAAGTGTAAAAATGGAGATCTTGATTACGTATGATCTTTTAATCTTGAGAAATACAAGCCCCTCCAATTTTAAAAATTTCATTGTGATGCAGAGCATTCATTTGAATAACAATTTGATTGGGTTGGGGGAAGAGGGAAATCTAAAAGAAAATTAAAAGAAAATTAAAAGAAAATTAGATTCTTTTATAAGCTAGAAGAGGAATGGATACTTTCCCATTTTTACTTTCAGTTCAAATCCTATATGCCAGGTTTGGTTGTCCATATGTTTTCAGGTAAAACCCAGGTAAAAGAAAAGTTTTCACATGAAATTTTATATTTTACACAGGTTTTATGAGGTTTTACCAGGAAACAAAGAGAGACTCAACTGTAAACCACAAAAGGCAGAGATGCAAATCAAAAGTGGTCTTGTCACCAAACTCAACGAAATACAGAAAAGAACATGTTTTATGAGATCAAGGTTCAATTAAAACTATTTAGTTTGAGATACAACAAACACTGATAAATAACAATTGCCATTTAAATGTCATCTGCATGTTGAAGATGATAAATGGATAACTGATGATCATATTAAAACAGAAAAGTAGTACTGGCTGTCTGATACATCCTTCAAAAATGGTGAACAGAATTTGCCTCCTAACCTCTATAAAAGTTGACATCAGATCAATTCCAACCATAACTAAAGAGCCCTTCTTACATTCATTTTAGATTTGAAGGGTTTCTGCAATGGATCCTGCAAGACTCAGAACTTCAAAAGGTGCCCTATTTGCTATGGCCTTCACAGTAAGGGGGCAGGAATCTGTGATCCAGAAGTAGGTAAATGCCTTATCTAAGGCCTCTGAAAGCAAGGATTGAATAGAAAATCAGAACCAGATGACTTGAAAATAAGGACATATATGAGCAGGTATGACTGCTTACCCTCGTTCTTATGAGTAAAACGCTCGAATGACTGCTTGGGAAACACAGCATGAGTGACATAAGCACTAACTTTTGCAGCACCATGAGCAGCCAAAACTTTCTAGTAATGCCACAAAGTGAACACAAACACAATTATTGGTTCTGTCACTGGTAGGCTAAACTAATATAAAATCAAAGCCACATTGAAGCTTCACTAGCATGACACAAGGCCCAGAAATTGATTAGTACAGTCCAGGTACAACAAGCCATTGAGTAAAAGCTCAACTGGTGGAGTAGAACTAGATGATCTAACTGCTTCAGTAACAATGCAAAATCAACTCAAATTAAAATTAACAGATATTAAATAAATATAAATAAACCAGAGAAATGGTTTCAAAGTTAATGAACTTTTTATAAACAATCAAATTAGACAATAGTGAATCTAACCAGCCAGAAAATTTACCAAGTTCGGTATCCCTAGATGCAGCTCTGCTCACAAATATCTCCCTATAATGATACCAATAATTGGTACAAACCTATTAACCTATTGAAGCTTTTTGGGTCTAATATGTACCAAAACCACAGATCCTGCATACCATAGTGTCTAGCCAGGTTACTTGAAAAATTAAATGTGGATTACCTCTATCAAACGACTAAAGCCCCAAGGACTTCGGAATCCATGAGTTGAGTTTGTGATTCCACCATCATTTTTTGAAGCACAGACCCCATGACTTGCAGACTACATCTCTACCACTCATGCCCTACCGGAATTCTGTTATGGACTGCGGCTGGATATCCATCACACAATTATTTTTTCGCCTGTACAAAACTCGCTGATGAATTTTTTTTGAAGCTGGTGAGAGTTAATGCAGTGGCGGAGCCACAAGATGAGACAGATTTGGATAAGAATCTTTATAGGATTTTATTCTACTTGGGAAAATCTTGTAATCTTTTATTTTGAAAAAAAAAATTAGATAGGATTTATTATTTACTTCTATGTTTATCAGTTGCCAAGTATTAGCTTACGATTTTATTTCACAGCAGGGTTTTAGTAATAGATTAGGAGCCTTTTGCTGTGTTTCTCTTTAAATACATGATGTGACCAAAGGATTATTCAGTGAATAGAATGGAAAATTGAGTTACTATTTTGGTGTCCCTGCAATCCGGAACACCCCATCCATGGTTGGCTCCTCTCTCTTATTTCCCCTCTTTCTTCCTCATCCCTATTCCTTCTTCATTCCTGAATACTCACCTGTTGCTGTTGGTTCTCTGCCATTACCAAACCACAGGGCTGAGAGAGATTTGATCAATCTCTCCCATCCCAGGTCCTCTTCTCTTCAAACTCGGTGGGTATCCTGCCAACCCTTGGGCAACTTAAGATCAAATTCTGAGCCTTCAATGCTGCTGGAATTAGGAGTTACAGAGCTAGTTTCAGATCTGAGTTCCTGTTTACCGTCAGGTTTGGTTGCAGCAATTTATTCTGACATTAATGCTTAGTTTTTGGAACTGATATTTGTAGGGTTCATAGGGTCGACTGAAACGATTCATTCCCTGAAATCTGGGGTAAATCGTTGCCATATGAGAGAGAAATCGTGACCAAGAGACCACGAGATCATCCTCTTCCACTGGTTATTCATGCCCAGAAATTGAAGACGATTGCTTTGTTGCTTTATTCGATTCCCATTAATTAGTTAGTTTCCCAAAATACAGTCATCTAATTTAGGAATTCTGGCCTATCTATACTTTATATTTACTTCTTATTTTATCCCTACCCATTAATTATATTGCCTATCACATCCTATCCCTTATTCACTTCCATTGAGACCTTGCCTTGTTCTAATTAATTACAGAGTTTATATTGGTGCCATTAGTTAACCATACGTTAGCCGGAGTGGGCCTGTAGAGGATCCAAATAGGGTTTTCCAACCCAGGTCCGCAACAATGGAGTATGGACCATTAGATACAGAAGTTCCTGAAAGCTCCTTAGGATTTCCTCTTACATCTAGAAGGCTGTTCCAGTACCCCCCCACTCACTCCAATAATTCCTACTAGCTAGTTCAAGAAAAAACTACAATTTTGTATGCCAACACTATCTTACATAATTATTACATATAGCTTTTCTACTTTGCTTTCATTTAAAATTTTGTATGCCAACACTATCTTACATAATTATTACATATAGCTTTTCTACTTTGCTTTCATTTATTTGTGTGTAATTAAATTTCACATTGACTCATTTCAGAAGGCTTATGTTCATGTTGCAGGCCCTCGAGCCTTAGGTAACCGCTGAACAGATGCTGAGCTCTCTTCGGTATCATTTTTGTTTTTGTTTTTCTGACATGTTTTTATTTTCCAGGTGTTTTGTATCATTATTGTGTCTTATTTTTGTTTCAAATAAGAATAACACAAAATCATAAGGAGTTTGAGACTCGTTTATGATTTTTAGTCAAAATGCTTTTTGGTTATTTTTTTGCGCTCAACATTAATGGCACATGTTCAAAAGCCTTAAAGTATAGGGATGAAGAGGTAATTTCCGCTGTCTTTTTTAACGTCTCTTCCTTTTCTATGATTTCTTCAACAAATGCAAGAGGGAGGTTGGTTCCGACCGTCCAAACTCCGATCCATTCTATTGGATGTCAAGTATAGCCAAAAACGGCAAGGATGTCTTTCACGTCAATTGGAGAAGGGGATAACAACATATCAAGGCATGAAAAATTCTACAACTTGAAGAAATCCAACTTTTTGTTCTTGGTTTCGTCCACCTAAGTTGTACTTTTCCAGCCATCCAAACCTCCGATCAGATCTGTTGTATGTCAAGACCAGGAAAAACGGTATGGGTATCCAAATTTCAGGTTGATCAGAGAAGCGAGTCACTAGATATCAAGGCTTTAACAAATTCTACAACTTGAAGAAATCCAACTTTTGTTCTTGGAACAGCCATCTCAATTGTAAGTCCAGCTGTCCAACCTCCGATTAGCTTCATTGGATGTCAAGACCAGGAAAAACAATAAGGGTGTCCAAATTTCAGGTCTATCGGAGAAGGGGATTACTAGATATTAAGGCTTGAAAAATTCTGCAATTTGAAGAAATCCTACTGTTGTTCTTGGTTTCGACCACCTTAGTTGTACTATTTCATCCGCCCAACCTCCGATCATCTCCGTTGGATGTCAAGACCAGGAAAAACAGTAAGGGTGTCTAAATTTTAGGTCGATCAAAGAAGGGGCTCACAAAATATCAAGGCTTGAAAAATTCTGCAACTTGAAGAAACAAAAAAACAATTTTAATCTTAACCAAATCTATTTCTCATTCTATGGTCCATTGTACCTATTAGTTACCAAACACACTTTTATTTTTGATAAAAAATTATTTTCATTAATGCTTTTTATAAAGAGATCAAAAACAAAAACAAAAACAAAAATGATACCAAAGAGAGCCTAAAAGGAACCTCTCCAAATTGATTTCTTCCCTCATGGAGTCTCCAACACCATGAAATATTGAAACTTAGAAAGTTTATTTCAAACCCCATGCTTAAATTACAAAGCTGGAATTCAGGTTTTGGAGGGTTGATGTACGTTTATTATGTGGAATTGTAATCCTACCCAACTCCTAGCAAGGAATTGGAGGTAAAAAAATACTGATGATCAAATTACCAAGCTGGATCTCAGGTTTTGAAAGGTCAAGTTAAATTTATTATGAGAGTTGTAATCCTACTCAACTTCCTGGCAAAAAATTAGAGCCAAAATAATTAAAAAAAAAAAAATGAGAGCAAATTTAAGCTTTCTTGAATGAAAGCAGATTCTTCAAGTTCCAAAGTGAAGTTTGAAGTTAGTACCAAGTACCAACTACTAACCAAATGATTTGAGTATGCTAAGGTGAACTTTGAGCCCATGGAAAGATTAGGGAAACCTAGAAAGAGAAATACTTTGCCCAAGGGATTTAAACAGTAAGTGATGGAGCAAGAAGGGTTTTATTAGATGATCAATACCTGGCACTCAATTAGGGTCCCCCCTGACTGCACTAAGTCATCAACAATGACAACATGGTGACCAGCTGGATTTCCCTCCTTGAGCCGAACTATCCTCTTCTCACCTTCACGAACCTTTGTGCACACAACCTGTCATTTGACAATATTAATGATCCAAGCTTGAACATTCTCTATAAGCATAAAGCATATTCAATATTATCATGCAACTGAATCTAACCATGGGAAAGTGTTGCAACTGCTTGTAATATCGCTTCCATGCTCCATCATCAGGAAATGCAATGCAGACCTGGAAAGGACAGACTTAAAGATCAGGACAGGAACATAACAATTTGAAAGGCTACTTCAAAATAAACTTTCCAATTGCAACAACCAGTCGATTTGACAGGCCACCATAGAAAGATCATGATTGTAGTCATTAAATGAACAGCCTTTGGAAGGATGAAACAACATTCAACATAAGAAAAAAATTATGGACTATTTTGGGAGATCCGGATTCTCTCACATTATCAGCAGCAGGGAGTTCATGAAGACGTTGTTTCAACAAAGGGATTCCAGTTTCAAAACAAGGCAGAACATGATCCCCGAAATAAAATCTTTCCTGTGGAAAATCAAGGAAGAAAAATCCTGAGATCAGGAACAACTATTGATGGTTGGAGAACCCACATATGCATGAAATATCAATGTTTGTACAATTACAAAGAATAAAGGGTCAAAAACTTGCCCCAACATCATAGAAAACTATCCGCAACTACAAAGATAATATGCTCACATAGATTATATTCAATATGAATCCAGACATATGTTGTCCAAGAATGTTGTAAGACTGCTAACGAAAGCAAAAGAATTACATTCCATCAACAGGAACAAGTTAAAATTAGCGCAAACATCCGCTTGGTCGGATGGTTGGCCTATTGCTTGTTGAAGTAAGCGGCTGGGAGGAGTTCTCGAATTCAAGTCTCCTCTCTTGCATCTGTTCCCTTCCCCACCCCAGTAGTGTAACTTAGAGTAGGACCAATTACAAAAAAAAAAAAAAAAAAAAAAAAAAAGAAGAAGTTAAAATTAGCTAATTTTTTGCTCATAAGTACATTGACTTTTGGTTAAGGTTACGTAGAAGATAAAAGGAAATTCCGAAAATAGACTCAATTCAACTAGCACAAACAAGAAGTTGGTCATTTCCATATGCAATCATCAAGGGTTCAGTGTCTTAGACAAAGAGAAAAGAAGACTATTAAAAGATCACAAAAGTTCAAATTTAAGACTTTCAGAGGAGGGGAAGGCACTCATTAGGCCATAATATCACAGTGACAAGGCGACCCAAGGCTTTGGACGGCTGCCTGAGCGCTTAGGCGACAATGAGCTGACTAAGGGTGCCCAAAGCGTTGTAAGGGTACAAATCCATAAGAGGATTTATATAAAAGGGAGGGGGTTAGAGCATAATTTTTATTGTTTTTAATACATACATTACTTCATGCATTATGGTGTCTGTGTACTTTATACACCCAACAGACACGCTACAAATGGCATCAATTAAAAAAAATTTAAAAAAAGGTGTGACACAATATGGCAACCAACCAACCAGGCATTGAAAAACCACCTGGATGCCTAGGTGACGCCTTGATAAGTATGCATTAGGCAATGTATTTCTAAAAATCTAAATTAACTAAAAAACCTTGGAATACTTCTATGTAGAAATTCTTCTAAAGTTGGTATTTCTTGATCAAAACTGCAATTGTGAGAATAAGCAAGCAAACAACCTTTTGTGAATGTCCTCCCTCACATTAATAAAATTTTTAAATATCTAATATTTAAAAGGAAAATATCAACTGAAATTAGAGCATCACACGCTAGAAAAAGATTTATTGGGAAAGAAGACAAGCACTTTGAAATCTAGATAATCCAGAGAATGCATTTTTATGCAAAGAAAGAAAGCATGGTTTACTTTAATGAAAACAATAACTGCCTAAAGAAATGAAAACATAAAGAAAAACCAGAAGGGCTGGCCTGCTGCATTATTGAAGTAGGTGCAGGAGATGGCAGGATTTGATGTAGGGCAGTATTGGTTTCACAGATTTTGGGTTAATCTTTTGCAAGATATGAGGTGTGCTTCCGACCCTCTTGCATTAGATTAGGTATGAAAGAAATTTTGGTTTAGGAACTTTGTTTTTGTCCTTTCAAGTTCTATTGTAATGTGCTATAATGTCCAGGTTCAGGTTACCCAACATTGTACAGGTTCAGTATTACCTAACACTGTCCAAGTTCAGTGTTACCTAACATTGTCCAGGTTCGATGTTTCCTATCATCTTACCTTCTCCACCATATTTGTACAAGTCTCATATTATAAATAGATGAGACCTCTGTCTATTACAAACAAGTCAAACCATTACTCAACATGGTATCAGAGCTTAGGTAATCAGCTCTTCCCCTAGTGTCACCTCCTTCCCTTCCGCCGTTGTCGCCGCCACCGTCTGCTTCGGCCTCTAGCCCTCTCTCTCTAAGGCGGCCCTTCCGCCTCCGGCAACCCTTCAGGGTCATATACTTCTAAAAAAATTTCAAACTTTTTTTTGGTTGCTTTATATGATTTATTGCCAGTTGTTCCTTTTTCTTTATCATGTCAGATTTGACTACTGCATCAACTGTCACCAAGGGCTCTAATGATCGGAGCTCTGGCTTTCCTACATTCCCTCCTTGTTCAATTAAATTGGATGGGAATAATTACTTGATATGGTCTCGTTCCTACTTCCTCTTTATTGGCTTTTCAGGATTTCTTACTAGTGACGCTAAGAAACCTACCCCATATGACAATACCTTGAGCAAATGGAACACCAACAACTACCTTGTGATATCATACCTCATCGATGCCATGAATCCAAACATTGCTCGCGAATATTTGTTACTAGATTCGGCGGCAAGCATATGGAAGGCAGCAAAGGAGACGTACTCACAGGTAGGGAATGATGCTCAGGTATATGAGATTCAGAAAAAAATTCATGATACAAAACAAAAAGAACTTTCTTTATCTCAATACTATTCTGAACTACGTGGCATGTGGCAAGAAATGGATTATTATGAAGGATTCTCTGCTACATGTTCAACTGATGCCATGAAATTTGCAAAGAGAGAAGACAAGTTTCGGGTGTATTTTTTTTGGCTGGCCTAAATATGGAATTTGATCAGATCCGTGCTCATGTTCTGAGTCACAATCCTTTCCCCTCCTTAGAGCAAGCATATGCCATGATCCAGACTGAAGATAGCAGACAGACAACCATACTTCAACCGCCTCTACCAGATCGCTCCGCTTTATTCACTGGTACGAGTTCCTTTACCACAGGTAATTCTGTATATCATGGTTCAGACAGGGAACCAATTAAATGTGAGTTATGTGGTAAAGAACGTCACACAAAAGAATATCGTTGGAAGCTTCATGGACGTTCTACGAATGGCAAAGGTCGGGGGCAGGGTCGAGGTAACAACTCCGCCCAGGCCCATCAAACCGAGTCTGATGATGTTGGTCACACTCCTCTTGGTAATGACGAATTGATGAACCAGCTACACCGCCTTCTGCTTCAGACTGGCCCCTTTAGAGTCAACTGCTGCCTCCTCTTCCAACTTTGCCAAATCAGGTATTTCCCTCAGTAGTCCCTGTGTATCCTCGGCCTCTACAACGTGGATCATTGACTCCGGGGCCACTGATCACTGTATTGGGTCTTCCCATTCTTTCGTTGATTATTTTTCCTAGTTCTGGTAAAGGTAAAGTGCGAGCTACTAATAGATTTCTTTCTACTATTTCCGGGAAGGGTTCCATCAAATGCTCTCCTACCTTATCCCTTTCATCAGTTCTCTATGTGTCTAATTTTTCTACTAATCTTTTATCCACTAGTAGTTTGACTCGTGATTTGAATTTTCAAGTCACCTTTTTTTCCTTTTCACTGTGTGATTCAGGACTCGGTGACAGAGAAAACGATTGGCAGTGGTAAAGTGGTTGATGGTTTGTACCTGCTTACACCTGCATCTGAGTCCTTTGCTCTCAGATCACAGGTACCATCTTCCAAAACACAGCTGGCCGCTCTCCACATATGGCAACACCGGTTGGGACATCCACCTATCAGAAATATGCTTAAATTTTTTCCCCAGTTTTCCAAATTTTGTAATACAGACGAGTTCTTTTGTGATGCTTGCGTTTTTGCTAAGCAAACTCGATCTGTCTATCCAATTTCCAATAAAAGTAGTACAACTACTTTTCATTTAATCCACTCTGATGTATGGGGTCCATCTTGATGTTCCTCAATTACTGGATACAAATGGTTGTAACGTTTATTGATTGTAATACCCGGAGCACCTGGATTTACTTGCTCCGCCAAAAGAGTGAAGTCTTTAGTTGTTTCCAACTGTTTCACCGGATGATCCAGACACAATACACTAGGAAGATAGCAATTCTCTGGACTAATAATGGGACGGAGTATATAAATGGCGTCTTTCAACATTATCTGGTGGAACATGGAATTCTTCATCAAACAAGTTGTATCGATACTGAACGAAAAAACCGCCACTTATTAGGGGTTGCTCGATCCTTGATGTTTCAGATGCATGTACCCCCTTCATACTAGAGTAAGGTCGTCCTTACAGCTGCCTACCTCATCAACCGAATGCCTTCTCGAATACTTGACTTCCGCTGTCCAATAGAGATGCTGCTAGGTACATCTACATTTATAGTTCCTCCTAAGATTTTTGGTTGTGTATGCTTTGCTCGTAATCACCACCATCTTGGCAAACTAGATATCTAGGATCTTCGATGCATTTTTGTAGGTTACTCTGCTACCCAGAAAGGGTACAAATGTTATCATCCTTCATCTAGCCGGATGTTTGTCTCTATGGATGTGGTCTTCCATACGTCTGAGGTCTTTTTTGGGGTCCCTTCACCTCTTCAGGGGGAGTCTCCAAGTGTAATTGAACCAATTGATGTTGAAGATGTGCTTGGACCAATTAAAGACCTCCCAGTGCCCGCTAATATAGTTCCAAGTGACATCTCCAAAATTTCGGATCTTCGACTGCTCCAGCACCCCCTCCTGTGTAAGTATATACTCGATTCCGGCCTCAACAACAAGAAAAAACAGATACCACTACACCACTCTAATCTGACACTCCTGATCTCGGTCCTACGTCGTCTGATGAGTTTGATTCAGGTAAGTATGCTTCTGATCCTACTTTGGAATTGCCTATTGCTCTTAGAAAAGGTGTGAGATCTTGTACTCAACATCCGATTTCTAACTTTGTGTCTTATGAGTCTCTATCTCCTCCCTTTCATGCTTTTGTTACTTCCCTTGTTTCTGTTTCCACTCCATCCACCTGGCAGGCAGCGCTGACTGATCCCAACTGGAAGGCAGCAATGTTGGAAGAAATGCATGCTCTCGACAAGAACAAAATTTGGAATCTTGTCCCTCTTCCTCGGGGAAGTGATCTGTAAGATGCAAATGGATTTTCACATTGAAGCACAAAATGGATGGAACGATTGATAGGTACAGAGCTTGATTAGTTGCAAAAAGGTATACACAAACCTTTGGGATCGACTATCAGGAGACGTTTGCACCTGTAGCCAAGCTGAACACTATTCGGGTCCTACTCTCATGTGCGGTAAATCTTGGTTGGAATTTACATCAATTAGATGTAAAAAAATGTCTTTTTACATGGAGAGATAGAAAAAGAAGTATATATGGATGTTCCACCTGGTTTTGTCAACCCTTAGACTACTGGTAAAGTATGCAAATTAAAATGTGCTTTATATGGATTCAAACAGTCTGCCCGTGCCTAGTTTGGACGGTTCCATAAAGCCATGATATCCGTGGGATACCAGCAAAGTAATGCTGATCACACTCTATTTATTAAAAAAAGGGCGGGCCTTAATTACTGTTTTGTGTATGTTGATGATATAGTGGTCACAGGAAATGACACCACTGAGATATCTCACTTAAAAACATTTTTGGGCACTGAATTTGAGATTAAAGACTTGGGATCCACATCCTCTCCCGCCTGAGTTTGGGCGGGAGAGTTGGCGGCCTGGATGGATGGCCGCCACCTGGCTCTCGGGTGGATCCGAGCCATCCATCAGAGCCGACACCCCTATCGGCTCAGCTTGTCTGCTCCGGTGTCGGCTCGGATGGAGGGCTCGGATCCACCCGAGAGCCAGGTGGCGGCCATCCATCCAGGCCGCCAACTCTCCTGCCCAAACTCAGGCGGGAGAGGATTTCTATACAAAGACTTGGGCTCGTTACGGTACTTTCTGGGAATTGAAGTTGCCAGATCAACTCAAGGGATCTTCCTCTCTCAGCGGAAATACACCACTAATTTACTATCTGACACTGGTCTGCTTGGATGTGCTCCTGCCGATACTCCCCTTGAGCCCAACGCTCAGCTGGAAAAGAAGGTTGGCGAACTAATTGACAAAGGTGGATATCAACAATTTGTTGGCTGCCTAATTTATCTATCTCACACACAACCAGATATTGCTTTTGCTACCAACATGGTGAGTCAATATATGCATGATCCCTACTCCAGTCATTTGGATGCTGTGTATCGGATCCTATGCTACCTAAAATCAGCACCTGGTCGTGGTGTTCTTTTGGCTCCGCATCAACATATGGATCTTGAATGTGCAACCTATACTGATGCGGATTGGGCCGGCTCTCTGGATGATAGACTCTCCACTTTTGGCTACTGTACCTTAGTAGGAGGCAACCTTGTCACATGGAGAAGTAAGAAACAGTCTGTGGTGGCTCGATCAAGTGTTGAAGTCAAGTTCCGAGCAATGGCTCATGGGATTTGTGAGCTCCTTTGGCTCAAAGGTCTTCTTTGAGATTTACATGTTCCCATCAAGCTTCCCATGAAAATCTTCTGCGATAACAAATCTACCATCAGCATTGCTCATAATCCTGTTCAACATGACCGCAGGAAACACGTAGAGATCGATTGTCACTTCATCAAGGAGAAGCTTGAAGATGGTCTTGTCTGCATTCCCTTTGTCAAATCTAAAGATCAACTTGCCGATGTCTTCACCAAAAGTCTTCCGGCTAAGACATTTCTTCCTATTATGTCCAAGTTGGGAATGATTGATATCTATTCTCCAACTTGAAGGGGAGTATTGTAATGTGCTGTAATGTCCAGGTTCAGTATTACCTAACATTGTCCAGGTTCATTGTTACCTAACATTGTCTAGGTTCAATGTTACCTAACATTGTTCAGGTTCGATGTTTCCTATCATCTTACCTTCTCTACCATATTTGTACAGATCTCATATTATAAATAGATGAGACCTCTGTCTATTACAGACAAGTCAAACCATTATTCAACAAGTTTCACATTAATAATTGATATAACATCACTCTCTCTAGAAATGTGTATATTACTTGGATAACCGCATCATGAAACTATATCATTTTAGGATTTGACACTAGTTGTCTACAGGATCACTGTTGCATGTCAATAGTTTTAAAAGCATGAAAAGATTCCTCACTCTTATTAGCAGTCCACTCTATCTCTCTATGAAAGTTCATTGACAAATTTGGTTACATCACATGCAGAATGTGTGAACTATACAAGAAGGGGATGGTTAATGTTTAAATAATTCAGTAACAAATCTCAAGCACAAGCCAAACACAATCAGACAACTCACTGACTAAAACTAATGCCGAGGTAAACCCAAACCAGCAAGATCCACTGGGAGATCAGCTTGCGACAGAATTACAGGTAAGGAATGAAATCAGATTCCCAGAGAAAATCAATCACAGGTTAAAGAAAAGTCTGATCTAGGTCAAAGTCTGGTTAGGGTCTGTTTGAAATAGATGAATGATCTTGCAGAGTGGGATCAGAATCTGATGACCAGAATAGCAGTTATGAAGAAATCCTGTTGGTACTGGGATTGTAGTTCAGAAAATCAGAATAGCAGAATTCCAAGGCAATTCCATGGCAGTATTTAAAAATAATTGTGACAAAATAAAGAAGAAAGAAGAAGGAAAAAGAAGTAACAGAAAACAAGAGAACCGAAAGAGCGAGCGAAAGCGGTTGCCTGTTAATCTCCCCCCAAGACACAGTTTTCTTTTATTGATAATTTATGAAGGCAAATTAAATAAATAATCCCTACCAACGCAACTGAAAAAAAAAACAAAGGAAAACAACTAATCTAGTCAGCTACACTATGTAACCGACTCAACATAACATGAATTAGACTAATTAAATATAACTTAACCACTAGACATCACCAACACTGGTGACAATCTAGACAGTACGCTAAACAGGAAAATAACATAAGAATCTCAACATTTCCCCTCAAACTGGAGGATATAGATATAGACCTATCAAAAGGTTCCTACTACAACAAGAATAGATATGAACCACAAAACCGGTCTTCAATGTACAAAGAGCAGTTGGAGATGCCAGTGAGCACAAAGAGAACTTCATTATGATAGCAATATCACGAACACCAATCATTAGCAGTATCATAAGCTCTTCCCTAGGAAAGCAAGTACGTAGTAGTAGCAGTAACATCATAAGCTCATCCCAAGGAAGGCACAATAGTAGTAGTAGCCGATAGCAGCGCAGTATAGATCATTGTGAACAAAGTAACAGCATCAGGTTGTTGGAGACCAACTAACTCAACATCACGTAGCTGTGCCACACAGCATCAGGTTCCTATAAACCAAACAACATAAAGTTGTTGTGGACCAGACCGCATCAAGTAGTTGTAAACTAGACAGACTACATTGTTGTTGAATATCATCTTCATATTGGTAGGCTCCATCACCAGCAAATAGGTAGTAATAGGCTTCATCGCGAATAAATAGGTAGTAGACTCCATTACAAGCAAATATGCTCCTTCTGCCTCTCACATGGAGCATTCCACATAAAATATTAACTCAAGGGAAACCCATCAAATGATGAAGGATAGTATCCAAAATAGCGAGAATAACCAGATTCACAATGATACACCAAGTCAGAATATGAAAACTGGCTATAGTAGAAAACCCAGCCAATAGATGCCAACCAAAGAGTAGGATAATGTTTAGCATATCATTGGGGACAAAATATCCAAATTTGAAGTAGATTCGACGGTTGGATTCAAAGTAATGAAGAAATTCGTATCAGACTGGGATTTCCCGGGTTTTACGGGTAAAGCTAAAATTCAGATCTAAAAATCTACCCGTTGGATTCAGATCAGGTTTGGCAACAATGTGGCAATCAATAATATGTAGAGAATATCCAAAGATGACTGAGATCCAACGGATGGATCAAGAGATATGAACAAGTCCTTGGACTGCTAAAACAAGAGAAGACAAGTGTAATTTCTACAGAAATTGAAATGTCAAAATCCAATGTGGCCACCACAGATCGGATCTGGTCAACAGGTCATAAACCAGTAGGATAAAATAATATCAGAAATTAGAGTCCATCCGATGGTAGGATTCTTAACTAAGGTGGGATTCTTGCTGAGGTAGGAGTCCTATACTGGAATTGACAGCGGGGTATTGTTTAACTAAAACAGATTTGAGATATGAATTTAATGCTCAGCATGAATCAGAATTCAATTTCACATTATGACAAACAAGAAGTACGAGTTCTCTAAACCCAGATAAGCAGCAAGGTTTCAGCCAATGGAAATTAAGATAGAATATGATAATAACTCAGCAATTGATTGCATAATTGATCCATTAAAGCTCATGTGAAAATGGCAATGAAACCCAAAGGAAAACTGAAACTGAGCGTAATATCAGACCCCAATCAGAACCTGATTTGTTGTAATTAAAAAACCTAACGAAACATCAACCTAGAACAGTAATAATTTGGAAATTCAGATCAAAATTAGGTGATAAGACTGATTTAAACTGACATGAAACTGGGAACAGAAAGAGAATCAGATCTGTGATCGATGTGCAACATGCAGTGGACTGACAGAAACACCAATCAGTTGCACAGTTATGCTAAGAAATGAAACCAGATCTGAAAGAAGAAAAAGAAATAAAACCAGACTTGATGTGATGGAAGGAAATAAATCAAATAATGAAACCAAATCTGAAACAAGGTGCAACAGTGTAACTTACTTGTTTAATGGAAAAGAAGAGAGAGAAAGAGGAGAGGGGATGTTAGGGAATAAAACACCCCACCAATCAAAAAATGACACCTGGCAAAATCCGCATAAGTCGTCCTTGGATGATCACCATAGTCGCCGACCATCCAGAGGGTCCTGCACCTCGGCACCGTTATTCCACCAACTACTGATCCTTTCAGCCTCTGGCCCGGCCAAAGCCAGATCCTCTATCGATCACACGCATGTTCGGACTCTACTCCCAAGCCTCATCATGACAAAGTTCTACTCCCAGAAGGACTCCGTGGCTAGAGGACACCTGCCACTTCGAAATGTTCGGACTCAGCTCCTAAGCCTCATCCTGGCAGAATTCAACTTCCAGAAGGACTCCATAGTGAGAGGACACCTGTCACTCCAAAACATAGTTGTCAAGGTGCCAAGGTGAATCAAGACGTAGGAGGCCTGATGAGGCACCCGCCTAGGCGACCAAGGCGCCTGATTTTTCAAGGCGTCACAAGGGGGGCTGGGCGCCTAGGCGATGCCTTGACAATTATGCTCCGAAGTATTTGGACTCAGCTCCCAAGCCTCATCTTGGCAGAGCACTACTCCCAAAAGTACTCCATACCATGAGGACATCTATCATTCAGGCTCGACTATTTGCGCTACAATCTCTCACTTCACTCCCACTCAAACTCTAAGATTCCAACATAGACTGCAAGTAATCACAGCTGTCACAGCCCGTTCTGGCGAATCGGGCGTGAGATCCAAGTCAACCTTTGTGGTAACCCGAATTTATCCAAGATCGATAACCACAATGTTCTACCATATGAATCCCACAGTCTATACAAACAACATCCATACAATCAAGTAATCAAGAAATAATAATAGCGGAAGCATTTATAATGGACAAATGCAACTAAATGATATCATACGCATAAATACGTTTGTTATGAATTGCACATCATCTTTTTCCACAAAATAATACTGTATCAAATATACAAATAGCCAAACCAAAAGAGTAGCTATGTTACATTGCTTTGATAGATCTCATCGTCTATCAATAAAAAGAATCAGAATGAAAGAGGGGGGAAAGAGTAAAGGGAGGACAATGTCATGCGTAGACACAGTCACTACAAGTGCAGCCCTCGCTGTGCTCCCCACCAACATCATCAATCCCAGCGACAACGCTCGCTAATGGAGACTCCATAAAATCTGCAACAGAGTAGTCACTTGCAACAATATCTGAAAAGAAGTATCGATACGAAGGTGAGCTCCCATCCCAGCTCAGCGAGGAATCCAGTATCACATGCATGCATCACACAATGAAATGAAATGCAATTTTAGTTTTAAGTCTCAGGACTAATGTTTCTACTTTGTATCATATTAAGATTCTGCTTATGCTTTCGGTCTTGCTTACAGTCCTCAAGCCTCCAACTCTCATATACTGGGCAAGGGTAGAAGCAGAATAGACGACCCCGGACAGTTAAACAACTTCTACAAGCAAACCCCCTTCCAGGTCCTGAACTCTTCAGGCTTGTTACCCCCTACCATAGACCCCATCTGACATCAGAGACCCTAGGCCGATCTGAATCTTCCATTAGATCCCGGATTAAGGAAGTGTGAGTCTACACCAACACCTAAACCCTTACTAGTAAGGGTATAGAGAACAGGGTAATGGCACCACCTATGTCTATCATGTATATCAATTTAATAGAGCTGCAACCCCAGTAGAGATCTCTGGCACCACTCCAATAGACCACCGTGCCCCCGTTAGATTGCAAGCAAATCCAACATGATATGTATGCCCGTGCTCCCATACGCCATACGCACCATCATACATGGTCAACAAATGCATATATATAGTGAAAGACTATACCCCAGCAGAGATCCCCGGCACCACTACCATGGACCACTGTGCCCCTGCCAGGGTGATCGTATAAAACAACATGGCCCATGTATTGTGCTCATGCCACACGACCATCATACCCAAACAATATACAATCCACGAACATAGTTGTTATAATGCAAATGCATGCTCAGATATAAACAAGTATTGGATGGCACATTATAAAGCATAATGTAGACATGTTATAAATGCCCTAGGTCTACGGACCAGACCCCTCACCTGATAGCAGTGCTGCCGTACTGCGAAGCCTAAAAGAAGGCTTCCACTTTGCCCGTGTCCGTTACCTATTTAAGAAGAGAGCTTCATGAGGTTGGTTGTACATATTTTAACCAGTATGGATAAGCCTTACATGTCCATACACGGGTCCCAAGACAAGTCGGGAACCCAATGGTTAGTCCCCATTGGTCCTAACTAGGCATACTGGCCAACAGAGCTACAGCTGGATGATACATCCGGGTGGTATACCATCCGGTTGACACTTAGAATATTTTCTATTTTACCCTGAATTGGAGGGTACAATCGGATGGTCAATCATCAGGCAAATCATCTGGCTATATACACTGTTATAACAGTGGGCTTCCAGAAGGTTATTTGGAGGCTTTGCCGAGTGGTGTATCATTCGACACTGCCTCCGGCTTATTATTAAGCCTATCTGGAGGTCCAGGTCAATTGGACTCAGAGGGTAACTGGGGATTGGTCAACCATAGGGTCATGCCCCCGGAAGGCTCCTCCGGTTGGGATCCTCTGGTTATAATTAGGTCATTTCCACAAGGGATTTGCCCTAGCGGAAGGAGGGCCTTAGTCACCCGGAGGCAAAGCCAAGACCAAGCTTCCAATTCGTGCCTAGAAACCAGGCACAAACATGGTTGCTCTCCATTCTTGGGGGCTTTGCTTCCCCAATGCTTGGGCCTTAACCTTGGTTAGTGGGGATCATACTCCCACCATTAAGATGCCCAATGGGAACTTTATTGCTCCATTACACTCCATTCATGGAGGGGAAGACAAAAACCTAATTTTCTAGGTTATGGTGGGTATCCATTAATGGAGACCATTAATGGTGGACAACCACCATGGCCTTGCATTCAATCACCACAAGAAAGAGAGAGGAAGATTGTTCAACTTACCTTCAATGGTAAGAAAGTAGGGCTTGGAGCTTGAACTCTTGAGCTCCACTTCTTCCTCCACTCTCACACTCACATTCTCAAAGTTTCAAGAGAGAAATAAGGAGACAAGGCTCCTTATTTATAGAACTCATGGAGAGAGTGTTGGTCACTCGGACTCAACCGGATGCTAACAACCGGGTGATGCATCATCTGGCAAAGCATCTGATTAAGCCAAAATATGGCCTTTCTTTTAGTCAGCCAGTTGGCCCCGATGCTTTGGGATGTGCAATGGGCGATCTAGGGCCCACCATAATGATTAATTCACTATTTTAAATAGTGGCTTACCTAGGACTCGGATGCCACCATCAGATCCTTGCTGAGGGCTCCATCTGTCGGTGTGTTAAGACTTGGCACAGGAGGAATCCGGGTTAGTAGTAGATTCCGAGTTCCGGTTTAGTAGTGGATTCTAAGTGCGGGTCTCACAACAGCCGTCTGATACAAACAGCTGGCAACTAGTCCAGCTCACTCAGGGGTAAATTCGGTTACACACGCTCTATGCCTAGTACTATAAATACATGCAGTTCCAAAGGTAAAAGAATCACCAAATTTTTTATGCACGAACTCTCTTTGCAACCCTGCTTATAAACTAGAGCTCATATTGATTGAGTTCTTGACTGCTTGTACTCGGATCTAACTTAAGCATTGAAGTGTTCCCCAGGTCTCCTGACCCAACCACTTCTGCCTTCTCTTCTCTGATCGCAGGCTTTTCTTTCTTCAGACTGACGGCGCAACTTCCGACTACAACAAGGGAGAACCTTAAACAACTCTCAAAAGAGAACCTGTTCTAATACCATGTGACAAAATAAAGGAGGAAAAAGAAGAGGAAAGAAAAGGCAAGCAAACAAAGAGAAAAAGATAGAGAAGAGAGAGAGGTCGATTGTCAATCTCTCACCCTCCACGGCTTTGCTTTTATTGCTAATTAATGAAGGCAAATTACAAAAGTAACCCCTACTAAAGCAACCAACTAAAGACTAAACGGAAAACAACTAATCTAGCTGGCAACATAGTGTAGCCAACTCAACATAACATGAATTAGACTAATTAAATATAACATAATCACTATACATCACCAACATTAATGACAGCCTAGACAGGATGCTAAACAGCACCATAATCTAAGAATCTCAACAAGAATAAACCAGAGTCAGACAGGCAATAACAGTGATTAAGTTGTGACTCGAATCTAGCAGCGGTAACACAAAATTCAGACTCAGAAACCAGAAAATTAAGAAGTATACTTGAAGTATGTTAGCTGAATTTGATGGGAAAATTGAGAACAAACAAATTAGCTATGGCAGTAATTAAGCATTAACTAGTATTCAGGAACTTAGAAATTAGAAATTAGAAATAGAAAGTTAGATCCAGGAAACTAGAATCAGAGAAGTATAGTTGCAGTAGTCAAGTTCAATTGAAAAGATAGAATTTTAAACCAGAACTATGATTAGAACTTGAAGCAGAAATTCAGAATAGCAAACAGAAGAAGAATAGAGCAGAATTTTAGAAACTGACCTGGTAATCCTAAATAATATTATTCATGAAAGAACTCTTAATCATTCTCACACACTGAATTAAAAAAAAAAAAAAAACACTATTATCATAATCTAACTTAAACACTTAACTACAAATCCCGTATACTACTTTTACCCCCACTTTATGAGCATATAAATTAGGCTCATTACAATAGAATCCAAGAAAATAAAAGGCCCAACCTATAATATAACTATCCAAAGCTTGTTTTCAGCCCATTGGCCTACCACCAGCACTTGTAGCCTTGTAGGCCTCCCAAGCTTGCGCCTAGACTTCCATATGGGATTAATATCTAATGCAACTGCATCAGAACCTTATCTTCAGCCAGGTCTGTTCTTCTGTGGTTTGGTATATGCATTCCTATATGCATACCTCCCGGCCAACTCCTTATGCAATAAATGCTCCTTGACCACTTTGCAATATAAACCATGGGAAACCGAAAATGAAAACACATGAGCTTGAGTTCTTTCAAGTGAGAGCACTCCAACCTACCTATGTTTAACCATTTCTTTCATATTTGTCCTTCTCATCATGTTAACATTACGAAGATAAAGCCAAGCTCAATCAATCCATATCACCACCCACCCCATGCAATTTTTGGTCTAGCCTAGTACTATAATAACGATATGGATTTAAAAAAAAACAGGATGAAGATAACAAAACGTGTCTCCTTATGCTCAATATTTGTTTTTTAAAAGGGCATGTGATCCTTCATGCCATACCAAATAAGAAATTAAAAAGTGATGATAATAGAAAAGGTGTGGATAATTGAAGCAGCAACACAAATGGCTTCATGTTGAATAGCATGTCTAGGAGAAAATCACTAAAATACTCATGGTAATATGAAAATATTTCCCAACTTAAACTGTAGACTGGGACTTGTAAAGCCCATCCAAAATCCAAATAGTTGGTATACGTCAAAATCGGATGACAACAATGCCGATTCTAAGGAAAAGAACATTACCAGAATTGTACTATCAGATGTCAGCTCAGTAAATCTAGAATGATCAGTAAAGCAAAATAAAATAATTAACTCAGAAGAAGCACATATCAATGTATGCTTTATGCAACTCCAAAATTTAATGGTGACAGAAAAAAAACCTGCAAAGCATGTATGTCATAGATGACTAAACTAGTTGGACCACCCCTCGATATGGGTATATTTGACAATATCCGCGCCATTGTAAATGCAGTTGCAACATCGCCTTCCTCTTCCATGCGCTCAAAAGAACCAGTAGGAAAGAATGGTAAAACCAATGTAAAGGAAGCAACAAACAGCCGAGGCAGAGCAAATATGACAGAGAGCTGCTCAAAGATGACACCTGGCGAGCTAAAGGATGCCAGGAAGGCAACATGCTGACCTCTGATGTCATGTGCGTTATTTATGAAAAGGTTTGGGAACCCATCATCAAAGCTCCTGAGAAATGTGCAGAGATGGACCAATTATTCCTCTCAAATAATAGAAATAACCACCAAAATGAAATTACACTGTTTTTCCAAAGAGGGTGGGGGGGTAGCTCTTGTCCTTGGGCCACTTTAAAAAAATGTAGTCATGAAAGAAAAAGTCACCAAGGAAATGAGCAAGATGTATAAAAAGTTCCAAGCTCAAATGCAATAAACATGAAAAGATTTCAATACTAACTGAAAGGGCAAATAACATATGGTTAAGCACTTGTTATATTGGTGATCAGATCATCCACACTGTTGACTGCCACCTCTGGGATGTCCTTTATTTATCTCATTTTGCTGATCAGAATAGCAAGTCAGAACATTCAGACTTTTAGGCTAATCACAGTTTCATTTTCACTGGCACTGATCTTAACCAAAAAAAATGAGGGACAGGAACCAATGTGATCATGCTCATCTAAGACTGCATTCATACTCCAGCCCCTAACTCAGGCCTAATTCAAATAAAAACTAGGGCAAGGTTTGTCCATCAAGAGAAAAAGAAAATTATGAAACACAAAGCACGAAAGCCGAATGGTCCATTGGAGATGCAATATGGAGAAACAAGGTTATGAAAAGGAAAGGACACTTACAGGATAAAATGGGAAAAAATAATAACCCTGAGAAATTACAGATAAAATTACATGAAGAATCAAAAGAGAAGGCCACAAAGGAAAGAGACGAGTAAAGATAATTAAAGATATCAACTGAAAGAGAAAGGAAAACGTGGAATTTCTTCATGAAAATCCAGTTATTAATAACTCTGGATTAATAAAATGCAAACCTTAATTCAAACAAGAAATAAAATGCAAACGAAAATATACCCCCCCCAAAAAATAAAATAAATAAATAAATAAAAATAAACCAGAAAATAAAGTCAAATAATTAGTCAAGATGAGCATGAGAACTCCATGATAAGAATATATGATATGAGTGGGGAACACCCAGGATAAAAGACAAAGAACACATCTTCTGTTCATATTTCACATCAGAAACAATCAAGCGGGTATACAGAATTAAAACACTTAATGAAAGCTCTGCTGAGAACATCGAACGACCAATATTAAACGACCAACAGGAGGAAAACTAAATGACAAAAACTGAGGACCAAAAACATTAACAAGTTACAGCATAAAACAACCATAAAATAAACATGACATTTCCATGAAAGACCAATGCAAAATGAACCCACTTCCGGTTTATACGGGTAAAAAAAAAATTAAAAATAAATAAAAATAAAAAACCAGAATCATAATTATTGAAAGATATTATTCATCCAAACAAAAAGATTAATCGATAGACAAATTTATGAAAAAAACTAAAAAAGCAAATACAAACGGAGTTCTGGGAAGAGATTGAGACAAGAGACAGAGAGCTCAAACCTCCAATTTATGGACTGAAGTTGGATACAATTTGATTCAGCGGCGACTTTGCGGGCAAGTTCTTCAGACTCCACGCAGTAGAAGAGAAGCACTTGCTTCTTCGGTTTCTCCATCACTGCAAGCGCCTAAATCCTTAAATTCTTGAGTAAATTATATGTAACTCCCTTTCGTAGAATTACAAAGACACCTCTTAAATCAATAAAATTTTTAATACGTAAAATACTTTACCCCTTAAATATTACCTAAAAAACTCTTGTATTAAGAAATCATATCATTAGTTAATATTTAAGGGGTAAAATGGTCTATTAATTTAACCATTTGGGTATATTAGGTATTAAAAAAATTTAACTTTTACCTTTGGTTATCAGTTATGGAAATTCACTAATGGAATGGGTTTTTTTGTAATTTATTTTGATTTAAGGGATGTTTTTGTAATTGTTTGAAAGGTTTGGAATGTACCTGATTTAAGGGCAAACTACAGGAGAGGTATCTATAATTTACTCTAAATTCTTAAAAGCTGTCCGACAAGGGTGTTAAAACGATAGGGCTTCGGTTCAGTTCAGTTCAATACGTAGAGAGGTAAACTAAAATCGGCCCATTCATTAAACGATTTCAATTTATCAATCTTTAAACGGTTTAACGATTCTTATTGGTTTCCATCTTCAGGAAAGGGAGAGAGAGATGTTCTTTGAAACAAAGTTTCCACCAAGGAGGAGTGACAAAGATAGTGATCAGTTATCGAGTATAAATAATAGCGACCAATCAAAGCTTAACACATAGGCAAGATATGTCACATCACAATTCTAGACTAACCAGAATAGTGTGATGAACCGTCAATAAACCAACGGTTCAATCAGGATCTCGTTTAGGCAGTACCTACCATATCAAACCACACACATATTCTACGGTAATAATCAGAGATAATAAACAAATAAACGAAAATCTTTATAATTAATGAACTGAGTATCTAACAGTGATAAATAAATATTGAATCCAGTTATCTCCAAGTAACTCAAAACATAAAATAAAATAATCAATTATATATTTGTTAACCAAAATATAACTAAACTAATCAAAGACGCATTGATTGCACTCGCTTGAAGGATCATGCGCATCTTCAACAGCTTCTACGTCCATAAACGTCATGTGTCCATACGACGGTGCATTCACATTATCCTCAATAGTAGTACCATCAACTAAAAATATTCGATGTCGAAAGGGTAAACACACATCATAGTTCAGTGAGCAAAACAAAACAATGCAACAAACATATGCATTCATTCAATTCATATCTTTGGTCTGGTTTTTAAGTTTGCAATATGCTATAGAAAGGTTTGGCGGCTACCGCACCTCTATACAAGGGTGTGTAAGCCCACTCAATGGATCAAACACCATTGTAGTCTACATCCACCCTACCATTGAATAGAGGTAGAGTTAAAGTGTCCGGATCACATACCACCAATACTTCCCCTGATGCCCTACCCATACCAATACGTAAGCCCCTATTGGCAAGGGTTTGTAAACTAGGCTTGCAACTAACCAATCATAAATGTCATCCAGTGTATCCAAGGCCACACCCCAGTATCCCTCAATACGTCCATAGAGATAGAGCTAAGACCACACGGTCTGAGACAACTTCCCCTGATGCCCTACGACGTAATAGTTCTGCTAAGGTAATGGCGATACGACTATGTCAATGGCTAAGTCTTGAATAGAGATAGAGCTAGAGTCTGGTGACCAGGTCAGAGACCACAATGTCATGTCCTCCCCGTGATACCCCACTCGCATCCAACACACTAACCACACACACATAATCATATGCTTATTCCTATCATCATTAACCAACATGATAGCAAATAGACAGAAGTAAATATGCATGAACAGTAATAACAGTAATATTTGATGACATGTGAGATGCACATTACAAGCATACAAGTATAGAATCAATCATGGCATTTGACTCAATAAATAACAGTATATTATTATCCAATTAATTTAGGTTTGTTCCCTCAACTGTTAGTAAAGCTTGATCTCCTTCCAAGCCTTATAACTCTCTTTAAATCAATTTAGTAACTTAGAAGTTACATGAATTTAAGTTAAACTTCATGTGTAACATATTACAGTAGTCGAAAATCGAAACAGATCACTGATAGGTGACTGATTGGTCCTATGGTCTCATGCTGTGTCGACCTTACCACATATGGTCGATACCCTATGGTCGCACTATATGCGACCATACACCTACGACCATACGGTTCCTGAATTCTTCCCGAATGCCTATGATCGATACTTTGGTCCTGCTATGGTCGACCGTATCTGCGACCATATGAGTGTAATGTGGTATCTTGCTTTCAATATGAATTCCTCCTCTAAGCTTGTCAACGGAGTCCCCCCTAGTGATCATTCTAAGGCCAAAACTCTTAGTTTTACCATGTTAATTGCTCTAACCCATTCTCCATGATCTCCTCTTGAGGTTTGCTCAGAGAATCCCATAACTGAATCCTTACATTGGGTTTGGTATTACAATTACACTATAAATTCCTACTCTTGATGTTCTAAGGCTACAGAGACAAGGTTCATACCTTACTTGTTGCAGAGAGTCTGTAGAACTCTTCTCTCCGCCTTCTCCTTAGATTTCTCTCCCTGTCCTTCTCTTCCTTATCTTCCTAGTTTTCTCTCCTTCTCCTTCTCTTCCTTCTCTTCCTCTAGGGTTTGATACTGTTCCAAAAGAGTGAAAAAGGATTGAGGAGCGTCCTTTATATAGAGAGAAACTCTCCATATAAGGTTCTCCAACAATAGGAAAGAGATCCTCCTTTTATTTGGAAAAGTTTCCAAACTCGGAGTCTGGTTTGGGGTCGTACGGTCGGATGGTACGGTTGCAGAATCCATCGACCATACGCTCAAAAACATCGATCGTACGCTTCAAAATCAGTGGTCTTTATTTACCATCGTCTGGTCGACCATACCTACCCAGGTAGTCGACCATACACTTGATTTTAAGTGTTTTGGGTCGATTTTCATACCTGGTCTTATGGTCCTTCTTCACGTGGTTGGTTCACTTGATCCAACTATGATAGGAAGATCGGGCACGACACGGTTAAATCGGGTTAGTGGAGTGCGGGTCTTATAAGATAGAACCCAAATATGAACGCAACACGTCGGCCTGCGTAGAACCTCAAAGAACTGACCCCTTCAGCCTCTAAGATCCTGCCACGTCAGCCTACCTAAAAGGCTAAAATAGTACAGGTATGTTTTGTAAGACCTGCACCCAAAATCCCCATCCAAACTGGATTTTCACTGTATCGGGTCTTACCAGGTTAACCCTTGGTAGACAGTTGACGGTCAAAAGCTAAGTAATGATAATGGGATCAACATGAGATTACTCAATAGGGGTAGTGTGTGCAAGGGAAGCCTTAGATGCCTTCATGATCAAACCCATTGAGGTGGATCCACTGAACCAAGCTCGAGGCCTCTTTTTAGCCTAACCAGAGGATTTGCCAGATGGAACACCACCTAGCAGCCTGACCCCGATTCGTGTTCTAGTAACACGTGGGAGAGACACTCTCTCTCCTTAGGATTTTATAAATAGGGAGCCTTGTCTTTCATTTCACTCCTTGGACATTGGGATTCATGGAGGAGGATTTAGGGAGTGTGAAGGAGCTCAAGCTTGTGCCCTAGCTTCTCTCTTATGAGGTAAGTCCAACCTTCCCTCTCTCCTTCCCTCCTTTAGCACTAACGGGTAACCTAATGAGAGATGTAAGCCAAAACCTAGTATCATAGGCGATTCATTCCTTGGTTAAGAGTCCATATCACTCTCTCTTCTCCAACTCTATGTAGTGAAGAACTCCACCATTAATGACCCCCATTAATGGAAGCCAAGTTTAACCTAGTAGTTAAGAATGGTATCCTACACCACAAACCAAGGTTTGCATTGGAGTTTTGAGAACTCCAATGGCTTTAATATGGGTGGGAACAAGTTTCCCATCGAGCATTGTAGTAGGAGGTGGTGACCAAGTCCCCAACCTTGGGAAAGCCTTCCTCTAGTTCATATCCAACTTTGGACACCGATCGGAGGCTTGGTTCGGAGGCTAAGTCAGGGCTAATGCCTCCATAGAACTAAATGAATCTTGACTTAGACAGTATCATACCAAAGTGAGTTGGAGGTAAAATTGGAGGGTGTAAGGACAATGAAAGGCAATTCGCCCTCTTCTTCAGGACTGCCGAGAAAATCACTTGTTTTGTTTGGAGTCTCCACCTAGATTAAGGATCTAGGATCTCTAAAAATGTAGTCTCACCGTGAGGTAAGACTTTTATTGACTCATGACCCAATGTATCAGCTTTTTGGTATATCTTAGAGTTCGGGTAAGTATTTAAGGTACAGTTATGGAAAGGTGTTAGGCACCCAAACCACCAGATCAAGATTGGCCTCCTAAACTTTTCTTAGACTCTAATTCTGACTGTGCTTGGTCAACTAGATGACTAGGGTTCAATGGGGGATGTCCTAAACCAAGTTGCTAAATTCTCCTAACTTAGGGTTCAGCCAAACATGTTTTTAAACAAATAAACAAGCAATGTAATGAATAGTAAACCGAACCAACTGATGGTTCGGCCTGGACTGAGTATGAGATATCCATCTCAAATTGCCTATGTATTCCAGTCCTAGAAATCAAGTCCAAAATGTAGTTCGAAATAGATTGTTATTAAAGCTTATGGATGTGATTTATGCTTGAGCTTCATTAGATTCAATTGTTCAAGTTGAGATTTATGCTTGATGAATGGTTGAGATTGAATATGGATAGTCTATTTGGACTAAGAGTACCATACATGGAGAGTCCTCCAAACTGCCTACGTATTCCAGAGGTCTTGAAAATCAGGTACTAGTTCGTTGGGTGGTTTGATGATACTGAATAAGACTGGCTCAGTCTGACAAGGGTGATGTCGAATAAAACCAAACACAGTACAAAAGAGTGATGTCGCACAAGACCGACATAGTCCAATCATGTGATGTTACATAGGACCAACATAGTCTAATCAGGTGATGTTGCATAGAACCGACACAGTCCAATCAGGTGATGTCGCATAAGATTGACAGAGTCCAACAAGGTGATGTCGCATAGGACCGACACAGTCCAAAAAGGTGATGTCGCATGGGACCGATGTAGTCTAATAAGGTAATGTCACATAGGACCGATGTAGTCCAATCAGGTAATGTCTCATAGGACTAACACAGTCCAATAGGGTGATGTCGTATAGGACCAACACAGTCCAAAGAGGTGATCGATGTCGCAAAGGGCCAACACAGTCCAAAAAGGTGAAGTC
>CM053267.1:79017196-79047013 GCA_028583415.1 Protea cynaroides | reverse complement strand
GTTGAACCGTTGGTTGTTTAGCGGTTCATCACACCATTCTGGTTAGACCAAAATTGGGGTGTGACATGAAACCTCCTAGCGGAGATCATCAGTGAGAAAGCCCTTCATCTTGGGAGCACAATAAACCAAGTCACCATCATTTGGAATCCCCAAAAGATCGACGAGCTGGTGAGTGTCGAAAGATATGGGGACACCCTTAACAAAGCTAGTGAGGCGGAGGTCCCTGCCTCGGCTGAAGTCATTAACATCTCCCTCGGTCTCCAAGTTCGCATAGAAGTGCTTGACTAGGTTGGGACGGGTAGTTACGGTGTAAGTAATGACGGACAACCACCCAAGTGCACCAAAAGCTGCTTCAACATCAAATCGTTGTAGTTGCTCCAAGTTCACACGTCGCCCAGATTCTATATTTTTCTCTTCAAACCAGGGAAAATGGGCTTGCGCCGCCGCAGAACGAAACCACTGCTCATCGAGCTACGGAACCGGCGGGTGCGGACGGTTCATGCCAGGACCGAATGCATGTTTACCAGCACCTCTGCACTGAGACATTGTGAACTACAAAACAAAGACAAAATAATGAGAATTTGATTAGAATTTCTGAAATTTCGACAGCATAACGACAGTAATTGAAGCAAAAGCCTCGAACTCACCCAAAATTTGGGTAGGACTTACGTAACAAATCAATACCATATGGAAACCAAACAACCATCAAACAAGCAAGGAATTTAACAATTAGAAGAAAAAAAAATCGATTTTGACCAAAACTTAGGTCAAAAACCTAAAAATTCAATTTTTAGAAAAACCATACGGTGGAACCTCAAATTGGTTGAGGGCTTTTGCTCGTAGAGGTCCCTAAACTCTTTCTAAGCCGAAGGAAAAGAGTTCCTACGGTTAAAATCTTCTAAACCAAGAAAAATCTAGTTTTGGGGCAAGAAAGCATGAAGAAACGATGTAAAAAGGAAGAAAGGAAGGAAGAAACTTACTTGGAGACGATGTTCAAGGTCTTGATCGGGAGAAAATCGCTTCTAAGATCATTAGTCGGACTATAGGAACTCACCAAGCCAGAGAGGAATCACCACCGGAGAGAAAGGAAAGAAGAAAAGTGAGAAAAACTCACTTTTTCACGATTTTAAAGGCATATTTGGGCATACCGGTCGACGGTTTTGCCTATACCGGTCGACCGGTACCCATGGGTATGTCGACCGGTACCTCTCGGTCAAGATGAAATTCCTGACCGGTCGACTATACCGGTCGCTCCATACCCTACAAGGCTGCAACCGGTACCTCTCGGGAACTCCGAGAGGTTTGTCCGCCTGGACATACCGATCACACTACCATACACAGTGCCGCGACCGGTATGTTGTGACCGCACATGTATTCCAAGCCCAGAAAATTTTGAGAATTTTTTTTAAAATATCGATTTAAGTTTCCTTACGAGTTTCGCCTTGCACTTGTTAAAAACTAACACTATTATGACTATTCGATTGTACCTCATGTGTTATGTCTTCTTCTCAAATCCAAGCAGGAAAAACTAATCTGAGATGGCAGGTGGGAACGATCGTAGAGGCTCACGAAAGCATCACCACTCTAGGGTGTGCCAAGATGAGGACAATATGGAAAACATGAACTATTGATGAGCAAAACCTGAACCCAGAAGGTGGAGAAGGGCAGAGTCCCAGAGCACCAACAAATTTGCCAGGACCTCCTAACACTAACTCGGAGACAGTTCTGACAAATTTGGTTTATCAGATGGAAGCTCAACAGAAGGCGTTCCCGAATGAGATGCTGAAGATGTTCATGCCACCAGGATATATCCCTATAGAAGGTATGCCGGAGTCTGGGGGAAATAACACCACACTGCCAATGGATGGTAGTACTGGGCCGATGGGCCAAGGACAAAATTTACAACCATCACACTAATTTCCAACGTCGTCTGCCTATCAAGGGATCTATCCGTACCCACCACCATGGTATGTAAGGGTGTCAAAAATGGGCCCGGCCCGGTAGCACAGACCGAGCCGGCCCAAAATAACTTGAACCCAGCCCGGACCGAACCTTAATGGACAGGCTTCAGTCTCGGCTTGTAAAGCCCGACACCGTTTCAGCCCAGACCGAAACCAGACTGGACCGGCCCGTTAAGAAGCCCGAATTAGCCCGAACACCGGTAAGGTTCATCCGGGCCCAATTTCTTAATTTTTATGGTTTTAAATTTTGATGGATTATATTACACTGTTATAGTTCATTTCTTGATACGAAATATTATATGAATCTATAGTTGAAAAAAGTATGTTAATTGTTACAATTTATTGAATTACATACATGTAGAAGGAATGATGCTAATTTTATAGATAGAAATAATAAAATAGGCAATATATCTTACATATAAAATTGACCCGATAAGCTTGATAAGCCCGGTCCGGACCGAATTAGTCCGAAATCACCTCAATAAGCCCAACATGATAACAAACCGACACCGGATCAGCCCGTTAGTTATTGTGTCCAGCGCAGCCCAACCCAGCCCAAACTCTTAATGGACATGTTTTGGGCTAGGCTTATAAAATCCGACACCGATTCAGCCCGGACCGAAACCGGCCTAGACCGGCCCGTTGACACCCTTAATGGTATGAAAAAAATGCACAGGGGCAGAATGACCTCAGTCGAGCGGTGGATAGGTTTTTGAAGTTGAAACCCCCTACTTTTACTGGGAAACCAGGAAAACCACTGTGGCCTGCACAGTGGGTTGCTGAGATGGAGAAGAACTTCCGTTTAATGACTTGCACGGAGGATGAGAAGGTGCTGTTTGCTACGCACATGCTCAAGGAAGATGCTAATGCCTGGTGGAATTCTACCTGGACATACTTGGAGACAAGGCACACTCAGATCACATGGGAAATATTCAAGGGAGCTTTCTTTGATAAGTACTTTCCGAAGAGCTTTCGTGATCAAATGGAGAAGGAATTCTTAAACCTGCAACAATCCCAGTCGACTGTTGATGCTTACCAATAGAGGTATGAAGAGCTTTTTTTCTTTGCTCCGGTAAGCATGCAAGAGGAAGAAACCAAGACCCGCAGGTTCACCATGGGATTATGAGGTAGTATCCGAGAGCACGTCTTGGGTTTGGAGAAGAAAGTGTATAACGAGGCTGTACAGATTGCTAGGGTAATTGAATTAAGCCAAAGAGACAACTTCTTTGCTCAAAATAGGGAACTGAAGAGACCTGCTACTAAGACTTCGGGTGGAGGGAACACTAGACCATTCCGCCCTTACAAGGCTCAGTCTGCTGTGGTGCCAGCAAGGAATACTATTGCACCACCACCATCGCAGTTAGCTGGACAAAACCCAAATGTCAAATGTTTCAACTGTCAACAATTGGATCATTATGCAAAGACCTGTACTCTACCTAAGAAGCAACTGCCACAACAAGGAAAGATATTTGCAGTCACCACTGAAGAGGTAGCCACATCACCTGATGTGGTTACTGGTATGATTTCGTCCCTTACTATTTGGCTTACTGTTTTGTTGTGTATGAGCATGTAGAACTAAGGGATAATTAAATTTCAGGACTGTAAATATAGCTGGTGTACCCGCCTGAGTACTCTTTGACTCTGGGGCCACACACTCCTTCGTTTCTATTTCTTTTGGGAAGCGAATGGAATTACCTGTCAAGTATTTAAACCCAAGCTTGATAGTTCGCTCTCCGTTGGGAGTCGAAGTGGCGTTGAATGAATGCTATGGGCCATGTAAAGTTAGTATTGAGGGCCGAAACCTAGAAGCAAATTTGGTTCAACTTGAGATGGCAGACTTTGACGTTATCTTGGGAATGGATTGGCTAGGCCATCATTCAGCTAGCTTATTATGTGGGGAAAGAAAACTTGTTTTTAAAGATGAGAAGGGAAAGGAGTTTAGCTTTACTGGAACCAAGTTACCCAGGAAGCGGAAGCTGTTCCTCTTTGCCCTAAAAGCTAAGAGATGCTTAGAGAAGGGAGGAGTGGGGTACTTAGTGTCTGTGGTCGACATCACTGTAGAGGTGCCAAAGATGGAAGATCTAGATGTGGTATGTGAATTTCTAAATGTATTTCCAGAAGATCTACCAGATCTACCTCCAGACAGGGCTACAGAGTTCGTGATAGACCTCATGCCAGGGTCGGCGCCGGTGTCTAAGGCACCGTATAGGATGACCCTTACCGAATTAAAGGAGTTAAAGACCCAATTACAAGAACTACTAGATAAGGGTTTCATACGACACATATCGCCATGGGGAGCACCTGTATTGTTCGTTAAGAAGAAGAACGATAGTGTACGGCTATGTATCGACTATCGGGAGCTGAACAAGTTAACCATCAATAACCGATATCCTTTGCCTAGGATCGATGATCTGTTCGATCAGTTGCAGGGTGTAAAGGTTTTCTCGAAGATTGATCTTTGATCAGGGTATCACCAATTGAAGATCAAGGCAGCAGATATTCCAAAGACTGTTTTCAGGACAAGGTATGGTGTCACACCCCATTTCCGGCTGAACCAGAAGTGTGAGTGAACCGGCTCTAAACCACGGTTCACACCAGGATCTCAATAGACCGTGTCAACCAATCATTCCCAAGCAGTCTAACTTAATCAGAGAATAATACATAGCAACGGAATAAAAGATAAATGAACTGAGTACTATGTTGTAATTAAAATAAATATTCAAATTATTCCATCATTCACAAAATTTAAATAATAATTATTACATTGTATTAAAAGAAAATAAATCATCACTGGAGGAAAACACAGAATGAGCACTCGCATGATGCATCATGCTCGTCCTCTACAGTCTGTGTATCCAGGGCAGCCACCGTGCTATAAGCTGGGGCAGTCATAAAGTCTTCCACAATATACCCTACATCAAGATCTAAAAAAGAAATAGAATATATTAGGGTGAGCTCACAACTTAGCTCAGTAAGTACAAGACCAATGCAACATACAAAATGCATGAGATAACATTACAATTTGGGTCAGGTATAACTTGCAAGGTGCTATGGTAAGGTTTGGCGGCCACCACACCTCCATGCACGAGAGTGTGAGCACACCCAACAGTCAGGCAACAATCCACACTACTGCTGTTGCCCCACATCACTCACTCCGGTATAGAGATAGAGCTAGAGTCTGGTAGTCAGGCAACAATCCACACTACCGCGTCCTCCCCCTGATACCCTATACCGTACTAATACCTAAACCCCTATTGGCAAGGGCTTGCAAGTGGGTTCCGTTTCTAACCAGGCCTAAATATCAATACAATATCTATGGCCCAACCCCAGCATGGCTCCCTATGACATAGAGATAAAACTTGAGTCTGGTGGGCAGGATGAACCATAATCCCACGTCCTCCCCCTGATACCCTATTTGCACCAAGTCCGCTAAGGTAAACGACGATATTACCCTACCCCAGCACAACTCCCTACGACATAGGGATAGGGCTTGAGTCTGGTGGGCAGGATGAACCACAATCCCACGTCCTCCCCCTGATACCTATTCGCACCGAGTTTGCTAAGGTAGAAGGCGATACGAGAAAAGTGTTAGTTGTGGATATATCCAGGGCTCCCTCCCCTTCACATTCTACACACTAACTAAAAACATACACATGCCTAACATCCAACATCCTAGCATATGAAATACATGATTAGATAATAGCGAAAGAAACAACTACATGGCAAGTGAATATGCACAAACACCAAGCAATTCAATTTACACATAGATTTAATCACAAAGGTTTACTGTTATTTAATTAATTAGAGTTTGGGGTCTTGTCCCTTACCTGTCACGTGATAACAACTTCGTACAGCGTCACAGGACCTACTTACGCTGTCTACAAGTCCTACATAGTCATACCTTTAAGTTAGAATTCATTTATTAAGGTTAAAATTCATTTATGAAGGTCACAGCTGGTCAGAACCATGTTTGGTCAAGCAAACAAGGTTCGAAAGGCATACCGGTCTCAGTAGAGTGAGACCGGTATGGTGCCACCGGTATATATCGGTTACGGTACATACCGGTCTCAGTCAGTGAGACCGGTATGTGCCTGCAGTATATACCGCAAGCCCATATCGCATGACCTTGTGTCCAACCGGTATGTCCCGCGATTTGGATCCGAGAACCCAATCTCGGATCTCCCTCCCTCGTCGGTCTTCAACTTGGTTTCTAGGGTTTCTCTTAACCCATTCTAAGGTCCAAGTATTCTAATGGCCTTCTAGTTGTGACTAGAATGTCGTATCAACCAGATCAGATCTAAAAGAAAAACTAGGCTTTAAATTAAAAATCCTAGGATTTTAGATCGTTGCGCCGCTTCACGGTTCCGATCTGAAATCCTATCATGACTAAGAGAATTGAGCACTTACCGGCGGTGTTCGTCGGTTGGTGGCGTGTTCCTACGATGGAAACCCCTTTCTTCAGCGACCTCCTCCTTCCTTGCTCCTTCTCAGATCCCTTCAGACAGCTGGGGTTTAAAGAAGGATCAAAGGAGTGTCCAAGCCTCTATTAATAATGGGAGACCGTTCCTAGGAAGGTTTCCCACGATTAGAAACTTTCCAAGTTTCAATTCAGAGTGAGGGACCCGCTGGAGTCCGTCTCCAGTCGAAACTAAACATACCGGTCGCACATACCAGTCTGATTGACTCAGACCGGTATAGTCAGATTGGTATACACATACCGGTTGCACCATACCGGCTGACTGACTCAGACAAGTATAGTCAGACCGGTATGAAGTTTATACAGTTTTTCCACAGGTTTTCATACCTGAAAATTGAGTGATTCGTCACCTGACTTCGCCTTCCGGTCCGATTATGATTGGAATACCTGTCGCCATATGAAACCATGGATTAGACCCAGTTTTTAGAACACGGTTCCTATAACTCTACTATCCTTAAAAGAAATTTCGTCCCCGAAATTTGCATGTAGGTCTCACAATCCCCCCTCTCTTAAAAGAAATTTCGTCCTCGAAATTGTATGTACCTTCAGAGTCGAAAAGATGAGGGTATTCTTATCGCATGGCATCCTCCTCCTCCCAGATAATTTCTTCTACGTCCTGACTCTCCCAAACTACCTTGACATAGTGGATAGCTCGCCTTCGAAGCTGTTGTATCTTTTTACTGATTAACTGGATTGGTACCACCTCGAAGGTTAAGTCTTCTGTTAAATCTGGGGGGTCTGCAACAAGAATTTGCAAAGGGTCTCTCACGTACTTCTTTAGTAAGGACACGTGGAAGACGTTGTGGACACTAGACATTGCTGGTGGCAATGCAAGTTGATAGGCCACTTTACCGCATCGGGACAAAATTTCATATGGTCCTACATATCTAGGACACAGTTTTCTTTTTCTTCCGAACCGCTTTAGGCCTCTCACTGGTGACACCTTCAAGAACACTTTATCACCAACAGTAAATTCAAGGTCTCGTCTCCTATTATCGGCATAGTGCTTTTGATGCACCTGAGCTGTCTTTACCCGGTTCTTAATTTGATCCACTGCCTTGCAAGTTTCTTCCACAAATTCTGGCCCTACGATTCGTCTTTCTCCAACTTCGTCCCATAATAATGGTGTTCGACATTTCTTACCATACAAGGCCTCATATGGGGCCATTTGAATCGTAGCCTGGTAGCTATTGTTGTAGGCAAACTCGATGAGGGAAAGCTTCTCATCCCAAGCCCCCTTAAAGTCGATAGCACATGCACGAAGTATATCTTCTTGGATCTGGATGGTCCTCTCTGACTGACCATCCATTTGAGGGTGGAAGGCTGTACTGAATTTAGTTTCATTCCCCTGGCCTTCTATAGCACCTCCCAGAACTTCGATGTGAAGCGTGGATCTCTATCAGATACTATGCTCTCTGGGACACCGTGCAATCTGACTATATTGTGCACATATAATTTTTCCAACTTGTCCATGGTGTATTGCGGTTTGACAGGAATAAATCTGGCGGTCTTGGTAAGGCAATCTACAACTACCCAAACAACATTCACTGACCTCAGAGTCATAGGTAGACCAGTGACAAAATCCATGGTAATACAATCCCATTTCCATGTCGGCTCAGGTAACAGTTGCAATAATTCTATGGGCCTCTGTCTTTCTGCTTTGACTTGCTGGCAGTTTAAACATTGAAACACATATCGGGCCACATCTGCTTTCATACCCCTCCACCAGTACAATCTCTTTAGGTCATGGTACATCTTGGTGCTCCCAGGATGTACTGAATATGGAGTGGAGTGAGCTTCCAACATGATTCGGTTTCTGATTTCCAGATCTTCATTCTCAGGTATGCATAAACGCCCATGATATCTGAGTATCTTGTCTGCATCCAAGGTGAAATCAGGGTTGGCTCGACCCTTTTCCAAATCTTCTTGAACTGTCCTGAGGTATGGGTCCTGTAGGACTGCTGCTTTTATTTCTTCCTTCAGGTCAGGCAAAATCTTCAGTGCTGCAAACATAAGGGTAAACTGGTGTATCAACCCTTGCTCAATAGGATCATCTGCTGACTTTATTAAGAGCTGTTCTTCATCCTCTGATGAGCCAGAAATGGCAGCACACAATGCTGCATTGGTACTTGGCCCTGCTTCAGGGTTTGGTGCCCATTTCCTGCTCAAAGCATCAGCTACAATGTTAGCTTTACTAGGATGATACTAAATGTCACAGTCGTAGTCCTTAAGTAATTCTAACCACCTTCTCTGCCTCATGTTCATGTCTTTTTGGGTGAAAAGATACGTCAAGCTTTTGTGATCAGACTTAATCTGGAATTTTTCACCATACAGGTAATGCCTCCAAGTCTTGATAGCATGAATAACCGCCGCCAACTCAAGGTCATGTGTAGGGTAGTTCTTCTCATGCTCCTTCAGTTGTCTTGAGGCATAGGCTATCACCTGTTCTCCTTACATCATCACACAACCCAGTCCCAAACCTGAAGCATCTGTGTATAGTATGAATGGAAGGCCTGGAGCTGGAATAGTCAATATAGGTGCTGATACCAGTCTTGACTTCAGTGTCTGGAAGCATTTCTCACATTCTTCAGTCCATATGAACTTCTCCCCCTTTTTGGTCAACCTGGTGACTGGAACAGCAATCTTGGAATAATCCTCCACAAACCTTCTGTAGTATCCAGCTAAGCCCAGGAAGCTACGTATTTCAGCAACTGTCTTCGATGCCTCCCATCCTACTATGGCTGAAATTTTGTTGGGATCTACCTTAATTCCTCCAACGGACACCACGTGACCTAGGAAAGCCACTTCATCTAACCAAAATTCACATTTCTTGAATTTTGCATAGAGCTTCTCTCTTCTCAGTTTTTGTAATACTGCTCTTAAATGCACTGCATGTGTCTCCTTGTTCTTGGAGTGTACTAGAATATCGTCTATGAATACGATAACCGACGTATCCAACATGTCATGGAATACTCGGTTCATTAGCTCCATAAACGATGCAGGTGCATTAGTCCACCCAAAGGACATCACAAGGAACTCATAGTGTCCATATCTCATCCTGAAAGCTGTTTTGGGAATGTCTGCCTCCTTTATTTTGAGTTGATGATACCCTGACCTCAGATCAATCTTTGAGAATACACTCGACCCTTGCAGCTGATCAAACAAATCATCTATTCTTGGTAGTGGGTATCTGTTCTTGATGGTGAGCTTGTTTAACTCTCGATAGTCCATACAAAGACGTACGCTACCATCCTTCTTCTTGACAAAAATCACATGTGCTCCCCAAGGTGAGATACTTGGCCTTATAAATCCCTTGTCTAACAGTTCTTGCAGCTGAGTTTTCAACTCCTTCAACTCGGTAGGAGCCATCTGGTAAGGTGCTTTAGACACAGGTGCCACCCTTGGTAGGAGGTCTATCACAAACTCAGTAGCCCTGTCAGGTGGTAATCCGGGTAGGTCTTCTGGAAACACGTCAGAAAATTCTCGTACTACTTCGATATCCTCCATTCTTGGCAAGTCAGCGGTAACGTCCACCACTGATACAAGGTATCTTACTCCTCCTTTCTCTAAGCACTTCCTTGCTTTTAGGGCTGAGAGTATAAGCTTTCTCTTTCTAGGCAGCTTAGCCCCTTTAAAGTTGAACTCCGTCCCTTCACTGTCCTTGAACACCAACTTCTTCTCAGCACATAACAGGTTTCTTTGAATGTTTAGATAACCAGTCCATGCCCAGAATGACATCGAAATCTGACATCTCCAGCTGGACTAGATTGGCTTCCAACTCTCGTCCTTCAATAAGCACTGGGCAAGGCCCATAATATTCTTCTAATACCACCTCCATTCTCATAGGGGACCGAACTAACAGACTGGATTCCAAAGTCTTGATGGGTTGATCTAGTCCTTTTTCGAATGACACGGACACAAAGGAATGGGTGGCCCCCGAGTCAAACAGGACTCTGGCGGGTAATCCTGCTATATTTATTGTACCTGTAACCACATCTGATGATGCGGCTGCCTCCTTTGTAGTAATAGCATATACCTTGCCTCGCTGCTGCTCCCTCTTTGGTTATGGGCAGTTTCTGGCATAATGTCCCACCTGTTGGCAATTAAAACACTTTATACTAGTGTTCTGCCCCGCTGCATGTGGTGTCACTGCAAGAGCTGGTCTGTGAGGTACTGTGCTAGCTGGTGGCCTGAATGGACGGTATGGTCTGTTGCTTCTTCCGCCTTAGACCTCAGGGTTAGGCCTCTTCGGACCCCTATTTTGTGCAAAGAAGCTATCTCTCTGGCTTGCTTTGATGACTCGAGCCATCTGTACAGCTTCATTATATATCTTCAATCCTCGTCCCAGCACATGCTCTATTATAACACCCCGAAGGCCCATAGTGAAACGGTGATTCTTTGTTTCTTCCTCCTGCATACTGGTTGGAGCGAAGAAGAATAACTCCTCATACTTCTGTTGGTATGCTTCTACGGTCATTTGGGATTGCTGCAAGTTAAGGAACTCCCTTTCCATCTGATCACGAAAACTCCTGGGAAAATATTTGTCAAAGAAAGCTTCCTTAAATATTGGCCAAGTGATTATCTGGTGCTTTATCTCCAGATACGCCCTGATTGAGTTCCACCATCCATTGACTTCCTCCTTCAGCATGTGGGTCGCATATAATACTTTTTTCCCATCTTGACACTCTATTAGGCGGAAGTTCTTCTCCATTTCAGCTATCCACTGTGCTGGCCACAGTGTTTTCCCTGACTTTCCTGTAAAAGTTGGTGGCTTGAGCTTTAAGAATCCATCCATCGCTCTGGAAAGACTACTCTGTGCAAATGGGACATGTCCATGTGGTGCTGGTCCATACCTGTCTGACCATACCTTTGTGGCTGGTAAGAGTAGCCACTCTGATTTGCTCCCTGATTCACAGTCTAGCTTCGTACAAGAAGAGGTTCATCAGCCTACAAATGGATCAAGTCGGGTTCAAGTCTGCGCATACCTTGCGTCATGAGTCTCACCTCAGCAAGAAGAGGTTCCCAGCCTACAAATGAGCCTTGTATTCATAGCCTAGCTTCATACAAGAAGAACAATTATCAATTTTCCAAGAAGAGCAAACCTTCTTGCCAGTCGAACTACATTCTGGGCTTGATTTCTAGGACACCCTTAGAATACGTAGGCAGTTTATGACAAATTACACTAAGTGCAGTCCAATAAGCAATCTCACTCATATCCCAAAAATGTGATTCTTTTTATCTTTAACCTTCAATTGGTAACAATCTCGACTAAAGAGGGGCATCTGTAAGCACCCCATTTTTGCCACCCTCAGCATAAGTGAACCAATAAGGCATGTTTCTTCTGGCTTTTAACCCAAAGGTTTGTAATTCTCTAATGAACCCCACAGCAGGGTCATAGGATATTACCTACTTGGATGTACAGGTCGTGAAACTATCTTCGAAATGAGACTAGAATCATCAAATTCTGACATCAAACAAGGAAGATATCGCAGTTTGAATTGCAAGGGCATTTACGTAATTATCGTATGATGCATGCATTATTATTTAAACTTCAAGTCATCATATCTTGGTCATCTGATATCGGAATCAAATGATTCAAAGGCCAATATTCCTTATTTTCAGTCCTCTTCAAAGTGGACGTGAAAAATCCTGGGTAGAAGTCACCGGTGGGCCCCATGCAAGCTTTCATGCAAAATTATCGATAGAACTTCAAAGCTTTATATCTTTGTCATTCTACGTCGGATTCAGATGATTCCAAGGCCATTATTCTTCATTTATGGTGTATTACAAAGTGGTTGTGGAAAATCTCGGGTAGAAGTCTCCGAAGGGTCCCACGCAAAATTACACATGGAAATGGCCATTTAATCTTTAAAAATTCATATTTTGGTCACCCCATATCCAAATCAGGTAATTTCAGTTTCATTATGTTCCATTTTTAGTACTCTACAAAGTGGACATAAAGGATTTCCGGTAGAAGTCTCCAAAGGATCCCATGCAGAATGGTTAGCCAACTTATCGATAATTTACCTGCTTAAACTTCAGAAATTCATAAGTTGACCATTTTATTTTCAAATGAGGTGATTCAAGTTCCAATATTCCTCATTTTTAGTATTCTACAAAGTGAACGTAGAAAATTTAGAATAATGGCTATCAAAAAAATTCATGTGGAATGGTGGCAGAAATGGACTATGAAATGTCAACCTTGGTCCAAACCAGCTTAATCCAGCTTAGTCTAACTTAGCTCGGCCCAACTCAGACCAATCCAGACAAAGTCACGTCTGCCCATATGCATGTATTTCTTTTATATATATACATTTATATAATGTGTATTATATATATATATATATATATTGTAAGAGAAGAGAGAGGCTTTTTAGAAGAAGCCGTGGAAAAGAGAGTGAGAGAAGAAGAAAAAGAAGGTATATATATATATATATATATATATTATATATATATATATATATATATATATATATATATATATATATATATATATATATATATATATATATATATATATATATATATTGTAAGAGAAGAGAGAGGCTTTATAGAAGAAGCCGTGGAAAAGAGAGTGAGAGAAGAAGAAAAGGAAGGAAAGAGGAAGGAAAGAAAAAAAATTAAGAAAAACGTTTTCTAGATCTAGAAAACGTGAAAAGAAGGAAAAAAAGGAAGGAAAGAGGAAGGAAAGAAAAAAAATTAATTTTTAGATCTAGAAAACGTGAAAAAAGTGAGAGAAGAAGAAAAGGAAGGAAGAGAGGGAGAAGGGAAAAAAGGAAGGAAAGAGGAAGGAAAGAAAAAAAGAAAAAAAAAAATTAAAAATATTTTCTAGATCTAGAAAACGTGAAAAGAGAGGGAGAAGGAAGAAAAGGAAGGAAGAGAGAAGAAGAAAGAAAAGGAAAGAAGAAGAAAAGGAAGGAAGAGAGAAGAAGAGAGAGGAGAGGATTTTCTAGAAGAAGAAAAGAGAAAAAAAACATGGGAAAGAGAAGAAAGGTAAGAAAAAAAAATGGAAAGAAATGATTTTTTAGAAGAAAAAGAAGAAAAGGAAGGAAGAGAGAAGAAGGAAAGAAGAGGAGAAGGAAGGAAGAGAGAAGAGGAGAGAGAGCGAGGGTCGTTTCTACTCTAGAAAAACGTGAGAGAAAGAGAGGGAGAAGAGAAAAAGGAAGGAAGAGAAGAAAGGAAAGAAGAAAAAAGGAAAAAAAAATTTCTAGAAGAAAAAGAAGAAAAGGAAAGAATGATCTTCTAGAAGAGGAGAGAAAATCATAAATAGGCCAAGAGAAAGAGAGAATGCTCTCTTTTTCCAGACCACAAGGAGAGAGAACGTGAGTGAGAGAGAAAACGTGAGAGAGGGAGAAAGAAAGAGAGAAGAAGAAGAGAAAAGAAAAAAAAGAGAAGAAGAAAAGAGAGAAAGAGAAGAGAGAGAGAAGCAGAGAAAAAGAGAAGGGGGATTCATTTTCAAAGAGCTTGATACGATCTCCAAACTTCCTACATCGACGGTTTCCCTCCATTCGAGCACAAGGTTAGTACCCTAAATGAATTTAGGGGTCTTTAGAGTGCTTGAATATTAATTTCGCTTGAAAAAAAGGCTTATTTCCATGAAATCTCGATCAGGAATGCACTATTGCATGCATATTAATATTAGGATGCCTATGTCAAGCATTTTTTATGAATGATAATTTTTCTAAACTATTCAATGATGAAGTTTTGAATGCTATATGATGATGTTTGATGTTTTTGACAAGTTTCATAAAGTGATTTTCTAATCTGAAATTTCCAGATTTAGGATTCAAACTTAGGACGTGCATCACATGTAGTTTTTCTTAGATTTTGAAGCCCATATTTTTATGGGAGTCTCTCTGATATGTTAGAAGACTATCCTAGAAATTTCGTTCCATTTGGAATTGGGAAAGTATTTCAAAAAATTCGTCTTTGACATTACTGTTTTATTCGGATATAATGCAATCCCTTATCAGAAAGTCTCTAGACACGGGTCTTATGGCCATAATCAGGAAATCAACTTCATATGAACTTTTTAGATATAAAATTCTTCTCAAAAATGGCTCTAGTTTCATATTTTTTTGATTTTTTATTGAATTGATATCAATTTTTAAGTGCATAGTGCTCTGATTTTGAATCTGTCAGGATGTATTGATTTGCATGATTGAAAATGATCATTTTTCACAAAGAAAATATGCTGTTTTCACTTGTTTTTTTTTTCTTGATGAAATTTTAGATCAGAAAGTTATCTACATGGACATATGTCTAGATTTAATTTTCATTAAGTATAGGATTTTATTCGGAATTTATGGTGCAACTGGTCAAAAATCTGGAACAGACTTTACCAGTGCACATATCCGGTCTTGGGGCATATCCTTGACCTGTTTTTACTCTCTGTTGGGATTTGACTCCTTCATATGAAATATAACATGTTCAGTCATCTTTCTGTGAAAACAATTGAGCTTGATTTGAGTTATAGAAGACCTACTTATGGTCATTCTTGTGTAATGTGACAGAATCTGAAAGCAGTTCATAGTTTTGTCCAATATCTGAAACTTTGTGTCACATTATTGACAGTTTTGAGTCATTAATCATTCCAAATGTTTTCATAAAAATTACAATATTTTCAAAGAACATTGAACATATGATTTTGACAATTTTGCATTATTAAAAAAAAGGTTTCATTGATGTCTCATTCATTGTAACATGTAATTGATTGTTTGAGTAAATTATGCCATATTTGGATAAATGGCTATATTTAGAGCATTCATATGCTTTGTTTGGATTGTGCGCAATTATGTTTGCCATATTCATGTGTTGCTATATTTGGTGGAATAAATAGATTTTTACCATATTTAGTAAAATATTAAATTTACCACTTTTAAGTCTTACTATGCTTAGAAAATAGCATATAAGATCTTACCTTTTGGATGATTCATGCCATATTTTGCATTCTATGTTTGGTACTTACCATATTGATATATAGATGAATACATTAATTTTTTAACCATGTTAGGTCTTACCATGATTAGAAAATAGCATATAAGATCTTACCTTTTTTGGATAATTCATGCCATATTTGCATTCTATGTTTGGTACTTGCCATATTGATATATAGATGCATATATTGATTTCTTGCCATATTAGGTCTTGCCATGCTTAGATTAGCATATTAGATCTTGCCATATAGGTTCTTGCCTTATTTACAATACATGCCATATTTGAGAGATTTTTAACAATCTTACTATATGTGTATTTCTTGCCATAAATATGTTATATGTCATATTTAGATGAATAATTTATTTTTGACAATAATTAAATTTATGCATTACCCTAGTTGAACTGCCATGTATGCACACTTCTAGAAGACAATCTAGGCGTGGGGCCATGCATTTAAGCACCCACATTCTTGGGAAGGGTATAATGAAAATAATAAAAATCTTAACAAAGAAAGAGAATGCTTTGCCAAACCTTCCAAAATTAGAACATAGGATGAAAAAGGTAGTTCATGATGATTTTGCCCCCCAGCATATCCTAAACCTAAAATAGGTTCTAAACCCTAAACCTAGAATAGGTTCTCAATCATTAACCTAGAACAGGTTATTTCATCAGCCCGAACTACGCGGATTTTGATTCCTAGGGCAAACCCTAGGATACGTAGGCCATTTGGGAGAATCCCAAATTCGGATCCACACCTTAGTCCAATCAGACTATCCATAGATCCACTAGGATATCCATTCCCATTCGAGCCAAAGCCCGAACTATGCGGATTCTGATTCTTAGGGCAAACCCTAGGATATGTAGGCCATTCGGGAGAATCCTAAATTTGGATCCACACCTTAGTCCACTTAGACTATCCATAGATCCACTGGGATATTTACCCACATTTTGACCCAAATAGGGTTATCCATCCGAACTATGTGGATTATTATTCCTAGGTCAAACCCTAAGATACGTAGGCCATTTGGGAGAAACCCAAATTCAGATCCACATTTTAGTCCGTTTGGACTATTCATAGATCTACTAGGATATTTATTCACATTTCAACCCAGAATGAGTTATCCATATTTTGAACCAGAAAGGGTTATCCATTCTTAGATCCACTAGGACTATCTTTCAGTTCGCATGGACTATCCAGATACTAACCCATAGGATTTCTCATCCTTTCAAGCATAAACTTCAACTTAAACAATGAACTTAATCATGCACAAGCATAAATGACAATCATAAACTTTAATTACACTTGAACTATGATGGCAAACCTAATTTTTGGAATAATTCCATGATACGTAGGTAATCTAATGGATACAGATTCGGTTCAATGATATCAAACCACTTGGTTTGGTTCAGTTTAATAGATAGATTCTAGCACAGGAAAGGGATAGGAGATCGATCTCGATTGGGCAGCTTGGGTGCCTAACCCCTTCCCATAATCGTAACCTGACGCTTACCCAATCTCTGATGGACCAGAAATCCTATCTAAGGGTCATGAGTCAATCGAAGTCTTACCTTAGGGTGAGATTTCACAGTTCTAAGGTCCTAGACCTTAATCTAGGTGGCGACTTCCAAAATTTCAATCTTTGTCCTCACAATTAGGTGGTGGAGATCACGTCCATTCCATGGTATCGATATGTTTGGAACGGGGTGTGATAGAAATTGGTATTAGAGCACGGATATGCAACACTTACCATCAGGATATAGCATATATATACACCATAAATCAATAAAACTGAAATGGGAAGCATAAATTATATGACTTTATGGGGGTAAGAATCATGAATAAACTGTAAGGAAAATAATAACAAGTAAAAGTGTTTAGACATCATAAACAAAAAAAAAAAAAAATAGAAGATAAACATAGGGTGATCCAAAGTGAATAATATACTAATAATGGGTCGGCATCTACAAATAGGATCCTCACCCATCAATATCAAACAAAAATCAATATCTAAATAAAATGTATAAAATATCTGGTGAGATAATAGAGATAAACACTATCACACCCCAATTCTAGACTAACCAATGGTGTGATGAACTGTCATGAGAGCCAACAGTTCAAACCAGGATCTCATATAGGCTGTGCCCACCCGGTTAAACCAAACATATTCCACAATAATAATCAAAGTAAATAAATAAATAGCAGAAGTATTATTGATAATGAACTGAGTGTCTACAATGATAAGTAAATAATAAACCAGTTATCTCCAAGTAACCAACACATAATTATAACAAACTATTACAAATACCAAAATACGAAAGTTAAACACTAAGCGTAGACATCGTTGAAACACTTGCTTGACGAGTCATATTCATCCTCTAAAGCTTACTCGTCCATAGCCACCATATGTCTACACATTGGCGTATTCATGTAGTCTTCAACGGTATTCCCTGCATCATCAGAAACTAAAAAGAATTACGTGCGCGAGGGTCAGCTATCTAACTTGAGCCCAGTGAGTGAACAAAACAATGCAACAAACATATGCATGCATTCAATTCATACCTTTGGTCTAGTTTTAAGTTTGCAACTGTACTATAGAAAGGTTTGGGGGCCACTGCATCTCTATACACGGGTGTATGAATCCACCCAATGGAATAAACACCATTGTCGTTCCACATCCACCCCTACCATGGAATAAAGATAGAGCTAAAATATTCGGATCACACACCTCCAACACTTTCCTTGATGCCCTACCCATACCAACACGTAAGCCCCTACTAGCGAGGGCTTGCAAACTAGATTCGCAACTAACCAATCCTAATGCTATCCATATGTATCCAAGGCCTCACCCTAGCATCCCTCGATACGTCCATAGTGATAGTGCTAAGGCCCCCCGACAGAGTCAGAGACCACACGGTCCGAGACCACCTCCCCTGATGCCCTACAAAGTAATAGCTCTGCTAAGGTAATAGTGATACGACAATGTTAGTGGGTAAAAATTAAGTAGAGATAGAGCTAGAGTCTGGTGACTAGGCTGAACCACAATGCCATATCCTTTTCTTGATGCTCCACTCGCATCCAACACACTAACCACACACACACAATCACATGCCTATTCCTAGCATCAACATCATGTTATAAATAAACAGAAATAAATATACATGAGCAGAAATAGCAGTAATATTGGATGACATGTGAGATGCATATTATAAGCATACAAGCATAGAATCATTTATTGCATTGGACAAATAAAATATAACAATTTGTTATTATCTAATTAGTTTAGGTCTTGTTCCCTCAACTTTGATATTTGCTCCTCTCTCAAGCTTTGAAAGTCACTTTGAATCTATTGGGAACCTAAACAATTAATGTATTTATGTTAAGAATTAATTTTCTCAAGTTACAGTAGAAAAAAATCTTATCTGGTCTCAAAATATACTTGCTATTATCATGTGGTCGACCCTGTGGTCTCAATATATGAGACCACACACTGTGTGGTAGATCCTATGGTCGAATATCATGCGACCACACATGCGAGCACATGATTCTTGGAAACCACCCAAATAGTTGTGGTCGACTCTCTAGTCACCCTGTGGTCAACCAGAGCTGCGACCACACAAAGTTTGGTTGATCTCGATCTTTCAATATGAGTTCTTCCTCTCAGCTAAACAACTGGGTTCACTCTATGATCATTCTATGGCCATTAATTTATGGTTTCTCACAACAACTAGTACCAATCCAACTTTCATGGTTATTCCTAGAGATTTACCTAGATAACCATATGATTAATAATCCCATATCAGTTTAACATCTTTAATAGAACCCTATACTATGTGATCTACATCTATAGAGACAAGGTCCATACCTTACTTGCGGTAGAGAGTCTGAACCTTCTCTGCAAAACCTTCCTCTCGACTTTCTTCTCTAAATCTCCTTTTCTTTCTCTTCCTCTCTCTTTCTCTCTTAGGTTTAGGGCTTGAGATTGATCCAAAAGAGTGAGAGAGGATAGAGGGACATCCTTTATATATAGAGGGAAAACCTCTATATAGAGTCCCCTTTCAATTAGAAAAGAGATCCCCTTTGATTTGGAAAGTTTTCAAATCACGGAGTTTGTTCTGGGTTCGTGGGGTTTCATGTGTGGTCACAAAATTCATTGACCACACAACCAAAACATGCGACCATACGTTGTGCAGTCTCATGTGTGTGGTCTCATGGTCGACCATACATATCGACCACACATTCGACCACACAAACCAAATTTACTAGTTTGACTGGTTTGCTCATCTGGCTTTTCGGTTTCTTTATACGGTTGGTTCACTTGAGCCGATTTGATGGGAAGATCGATCATGACATGAGAACGTAAGGTTAGACCGGGTTCGTGGCATGCAGGTCTTACAAATACGATACGACTAGGCATCTGACCCTTGAGAACTATGGTCTGCCTGATGTCGTGGACTGTCTACAGAGTAAGTAGCCCTAACCAAAGCCACTGCCTGAAGACACCGTCAATGAGAACTCTCATGCTTGGCTGTCGCTGTAGCCACAACTTCGTTAGTGATCCACATAACAATACCCGCAGAAGTCAGTGCTGACCGCAAAAAGGCAACCTCATCCCTCATAGTCTCCTCTGAACTTTGAAGCTAGATGATACTCTGCTCTATGGAAATCACCCTCTGCACCATACCAGTGATGTTCTGTAACATCCTCGTTTTATGAGCATCTAGTCTGGTTTGGAGGGAGCATTGACGATCATCTAGTGCAGTCACCAAGGAGCAAGCATCATCTAGTAAATCACATAACTCAATGAACTCTGAAGCCCTAGCTTGAGGAACTGTTGCCGTTGAAACCTCATCACCACCTACAGCATGTGATGAACTCTCTTGCTTATCATCAGCGGAAACAGCCTCATCCTCTACCACATACACGGGAGAAGCATCCCTACTGCCACTAGGAATGGCTGGCTCATCCTCAGAAGAAGAGGAAGATATGACAACCCTACGCTAAGCCCTCCTGGCAGGCTAATGTCAACGAATAGGATGGGGTGGTGGATGCCGCTCTAGCTCCTTATCACTAAGAACAATATCCTGAAGCCTGAGCTTGTGCAACGTGTCCCAACCAAAATCAGTATGAACCCTAGTCTTAGTGTCAAGCTCTAAAGTGAGATCAAAACCCAAGTAACAAACAACTGGGTAAGTAAGCGACCGCAGGGAAGACTACCGGTCCACCTGTATAAAGCAAAATGGATAATGGTCCTCATGATCAAATATGGAAGGCAAATCTGATAATGAATGGTGAAGCAGTAAGCTACGAACTCACTGAATTGCATTATAGCATCCTTGTGTCTGCCTCTAGGCACCAAGTTATGTTGAGTAATGCGACTGAAAACCCTAGGAATTGGATGACAGTTATGCTCGTGCAAATCCAGACCCAACATCATCTGCTTGCGAATAAGTGCCAACTCCCACTTACCAATGATAGGGATTTTGGGCTCTACATAAACCCTCTCTCCCTTAGCAGATATACCTAGACTCTCTACTAGGCTAGCAATAGTAATAATAATAGGTCTATCTCTGATCCAACTGGAGATCTATAAGGTGGAACCGTCTGCATTGTCCTCCATGCCTCTGTCCACCTACAAGTTGCAATAGAAATGTTGAACCATGTCCACCCGAGTCGACAAGTGAAAACAGATGGCAGACAACTAACCCAAATCAATGAAAGCATGTCGGACATCAAATCTGTTTAGTTCAACCACAAGGAAAAACCAACCGGATTCTACTAGTCGATGCTTAAAAGCAGGCCAAGCTGCTGTAGCCTCCGCTGACCTGAAGTAAAATGGGTCATAGGCTGGTGGTACCTGACCATGTAATCTCTTTGCCCCTGTAGCAGAAGATTCTACACCAGAAGAACCAAGATATCTCTAGCAGCCATAATGGGTGAGTAAATTGTTTAGAGTGAAACCTATAGAAGAAGAGTAAGAACGATGGATTAGAGGGTGAAGAAATAGTAACAATAAATAAACTTATATGCCAAGTGCTCAAATACTGACATAAAGTTTTGGAACATATCTTAGACGACTAAACTTGATTTTGGGAAACAACCAAAATGAGAAAACTCATGTATATAAACAAAGAATGTTTAAAAGAGTTTCAAATGCATTCTAATCATCGCTACAGAACCTATAATGTGTTAGAATCAAGTATGGAATTGAAGAAGTAAATGAACGAAGGCATTCCAAAATTCAGTTTTGAGAAAATGGGAAGAATCTCGATTTTGGCTATAGGCAAGTCTACAAATAGATGGAACAAGTTAAACCAAGGGAAAAACCATGGCAAACATCTCTTAACATGATTATATGGCAAAGCCCCATTGTTTTAAGCCATTACATGGAGAAAACAATGAAAAATCAATAAGGATCCAAGTTAGGGTTCTCAAAAAAAGGGATTTGGTATGAGAAACTTACCGTAGCAAGGTATGGAATCAATTTTGAGATGAAAGGAAGCAAGAAATCTATAAGACCCGTATCGAACTAACCAAATTACCACCTTGTACCAGGTCTACCTATCATGGTCGAGCCAAGTGGACCAAGTACGTGAAGAAATCACAAGACCAGGTATGAGTCTAACCCAAAAACAATAAATGTGAGGGTAGGGTTGCATGCCTAGACAGGTAGGGTCGACCCCACCTCAACAGAAGTCCAACCCATGACTTTCTAGTCGTAGGGTCGCATGACTAGAAAAACGTAGGGTCGATGGATTCTGCGAACCTACGTTCGACCCTACAATGACAGATAGAAATCGAAAATTAGAAAACCTTCCTAATTCAAAAGGGGTTCTTTCCTAAACTTGATGAGACTTATTTTGAAGGGTTTTTCTCTATAAATAGGACGTCTCTTAGCCTCTTTCACTCCTTTTAGAACCCTAATTGAAAGTGAGAGAAAGAGAAAGAGAAGGAAAATTGAGAAGGAAAAGAAGAAGAAATTAAGAGCCTAGAATAGATTATGAAGAAGTTAGGATTAAGAGAAACCCAAATCATCCATCCATGGTCGAGTTTCAAAGGAATCCATGGAAGTAATCATCATAGGCAATAGAAAGTGTGTAAAAATCATAGTTTGAGTCATAGAACAATCATAGAATGGACCATGAAAGTAAGCCAAAGGATCCAAACGTAAAGGAATGGACTTTAGAATGAAAGGTCGACTCAGGATACGTGTGGTTGCACGTAGGGTCGAATGATATCCAACCCTACAAGACCACAGGATCGACCACATGCCCTCGGGAAGTCCCAGGGAGGGTGTGGTCGCACGTTGGGTCGAATGGTATCCGACCCCACATCCGACCCTACACCCTAGGGTCGCAGAAAACTGCTACCCTAGGTGCTACCCTATCTACGACCCTACGATTTAAGTTAGTATAAATTTATTGAAATTAATTCTAATTAAAATCTATCGACTTGTTAGGTATTTCTAGTGATTTAAAGGTGATTCATAAAGCTTGAACGAGGATCTACACTCAATCAAAGGTGAGGGAACAAGACCTAAAGTAATTGGCTAATAATAAACTATTTTTGTTTATTGTGTCCAATACCATGAATGATTCTATGTTTTTATGATTGTAATGTGCATATCACATGTCATCCACTATTCCTGTTGTTACTGTTCATGCATATTTAATTTCGTTTATTTATAACATGATGATGATGATGATGCTAGGAATAGGCATGTGAATGTATGTGTCTGGTTAGTGTACTTGATGCGAGTGGGGCATCAGTGGAAGTGTTATGCAGTGTTTGATCTGGGCACTTTAGCTCTATCTCTACTCAAGTCTTGTCCACTAATATCGTCGTATTGCCATTACCTTAGCAGAACTATTACGTCGTAGGGCATTAGGGGAGGTGGTCTCGGACCGTGTAGTCTCTGACTCTGCCAGGGGGCCTTAGCTCTATCTCTATGGACGTATTGAGGGATGCTGGGGTGAGGCCTTGGATACAGTGTTTGACATTAGGATTGGTTAGTTGCGAGCCCAGTTTGCAAGCCCTCGCCAACAGGGGCTTACGTGTTGGTATGGGTAGGGCATCAGGGGAAGTATTATGCGGTGTTTGATCTGGACACTTTAGCTCTATCTCTATTCCATGGTGGGGTGGATGTTGACGATAATGGTGTTTGATCCATTGGGTGGGCTTACACACCCTGTGTATAGAGGTGAGGCGGCCTCCAAACCTTTCTATAGCACATTGTAAACTTATAAACCAGACCAAAGATATGAATTGAATGCATGCATATGTTTGTTGCATTGTTTTGTTTGCTCACTGAGTTGTGATGTGTTCTCACCCTTTCGACGTCGAATGCTTTTAGTTGATGATGCAGGTACGACGATAGAAGATTATATAAATGCTCCTACGTACGGACATGCTGCGACGATGGACGCTGAAGTTATGATGGAGTCGCATGATTCGTCATGCGAATGCAACTCATGCGTTTTTTATTAGATTTTGTTTATATTATACAGAAAATGTAATTGATTATTTTACTTACTTATGTCTTAGTCAAATGAAGATAATTGGATATTTTATTTATGTTATCACTCTTAGAATTCTCAGTTCATTTAATATATAAGTCTTTCGCTATTGTTTATTTACTCTGATTATGGTTGTAGATGTGTATGGTTTAAGCAAACGGACACAGTCTATTTGAGATCCTGGTTGAACCGTTGGTTTATTAGCGGTTCATCACACCATTCTGAATAGTACAAAATTGGGGTGTGACAACTTGGTATCAGAGCTCTCAGGCCCTATTTATTAAACCAGTATAATTCCACAAAAGTTGTGAATTGAGTTAGGATAAAAACTTAAGAGTTGTAATAAGAACACACTATAAGCACCTGTGTTGTTTGAGACAAAATTAAAGAAAGAGAATAATGTACATATAAAAAGGAGAAACATGTTTCATATACATCAAATAAAAAGCACGTTTATATATATCTAAAGCAAAGTATAGTCCACAACCCGGACAGTTACTCTGTAGTACAAAGAAGGATAAAAAGAAAATATACATCATGGAGCTGGAGGTGATGGAGGAGGAGGTGCCTCGCGATCTCTGTCGTAGTCCTCAACATACACTCTAGTCAACCAGGCTACCTGAGTCTAGGTCGTCAGGAGACTAGTTGTCAACTCGGCCATCCACTGATCAGACGTACGCTGAGCATCTAGAAGCTCGCCTACTCTCCTATCTATCGTGCGCTGAGCATCTAAAAGCTCTCCCACTCTCAAGTTCGTCATGCACTGAGCCTCTTTGATCTCACGTAGTAATCTCATCATATCATCAGATGGTGGGTGTGAAGGACCATCCATGTGTGAAGAAGCCCGAGATGAACCAGCTCCAGTATAATGTGGAGGTGACAGAAAAGGTATAGCGTTTACATCCATATACATGCGATCGTCATCCTCAGCATCACCCCCATGGACCCCTGCTGCGGCTGCTGCTGCTGCTGCCGCCTCAACGTCTGCTGTCTCTACTCGAGTACGAGGACGCATCAGAGCGTTTCTCTCATCATCACTGACCTGAGCATCCCGCATACCCATCCTACAGATGGCCTCCCAGTCAAGATCCGATGAGAAGGTCTTCTCCTGAATCCTCTCATCTACTAAATCAATGCCTAGGCAGGTGAGTAGTGTAATGATCAGATGTCCGTAGGGCAGATTGCCTAGCTGACCAGGCAACATAGCACAGATCATCATCCTCATGATAATGTAAGGTAAGCAGACAGGCTGCCTAGTGCAAATGTAGTAGAGGACATACTGAGTCAACTAAGAGATCCTCTCATAATGTCCACTCTAGGGTATCAGGTTGTGCTGGATGATCTTGCAGTACACCCGAGGGTCTGGACGTAGGTTGATCGCTTTCATCTCCCAGCGATCATCTCTAATAAGCTGACTGTCAATCTCAGCACGCATCTCCAAGGATAGGAACTGGGGCTCCTTGGGAGCACAGTACACCAAAGGGCCATCATTTGATATGCCCAAAAGATCAGTCAACTGCTGACAGTCAAATAAAACCTCTACCCCTTTGACGTAGCTCATGATCCTGAGCTCCCTACCTCTTTCGGTGTCATTGCGATCCCCCACTACCTAAAGATTACAATAGAACTGTCTCACTAAATCAGGGCGGGTACAAGCCTCATAGGTGATCACAGGAAGCCAGCCCATGTCACTAAAAGCACCCTCCATATTGAACAAGGCTAGACTAGCCAAGTACACACAGCGACCCCCTTCTACTATCTTACGCTCATAGCGAGCATACCGAGCTTCGGCCTCGTTGGAGCGGAAATGAACTGGCTCATGAGTCCTAGGAACCTTGGTACGAGCCATACTATCTGCCAAAACAAAGAAAAACAAATAATAGATTAGTAATGGTGAAAAACTCAAAAATTTCGGCATTAGAACGACATGAATTGGCCAAAAGCGTCACTTTTCACCCAAACACTTGGGCAGGAGGATTTACATAGGTTCCAAACTATCCTGCAAGGCTCATACAATTGGAAATTTAATCTAGAAAGATCGAATTTGAAGAAATTTCAATAAATTCGAAAAATCTCAAAAATTAGGTCAAAAATGGAAAATTTCAAGTTTCTCGATAACCAACCGATGAAACTCAAATATTTTTGAGGGCTTTCATCCATTGGGTGACCAATAGCAAAAGCCCCCAATAAAAATTAAATTTTTACGGTTGGAAAAAGTTTAATTTGAAGAAAACGATGTAATGGGTGAAAAACCTAGTTTGAAAAGTTTAAAAAATGTGAAACAGTAGAGAGCATACCTGAGGAGAAGGAGCGGAAGTTGCGAACGGAAGAAACAATCACCAAACCCTAGGGGTCGATACTGTAGCAACTCAGGGGAAGCATCCGTGAGCATGTTCTGGGATTGGAAAAGAAGGTCTATAATGAAGCAGTACAAATTGCTCGAGTAATAGAGTCGAGCCAGAAGGAGAGCTACTTCGCTCAAAACAGGGGTATTTAAAGGCCAAATGAGAATTCTTATAACAGAGAAAATACAAGGACATTCAAACCCTTCCATACTCAAGGATTCAATGCTGCAGCCAAGACTACTCCAGCAGCTCAACCGCAACAAAAGCAAAATAATGAAGGAGTAAAATGCTATAATTGTAATCAAGTGGGACATTATTTCCGGGAGTGTCCTAAACCCAGGAAGCAGCTACAGCAAGGAAAGGTTTATGCTGTTACATCTGAGGATGTTGCCGCATTGCCTGATGTGGTCACAGGTATGACCTGAACCTTTCATTTGTATTACATTGTGTGATCATGTAGACTAAAACTAAAACAAATCACAGGTATTGTACCTATTAATGGCATACCCGCTAGAGTACTCTTTGATTATGGAGATACTCATTCTTTTATATCTGTGTCATTTGGAAAGAATCTGAATTTACCCCTCAGATCGTTAAACTACAAATTGCTTGTACGATCGCCGATGGGATTAGAAGTGGAATTAGAAAAGAGTTATGGACCATGTCCAGTTCTTATTAATGAGAAGACTTTGGATGCAACCTTGATTCAACTTGAGATGACAGACTTTGACGTCATCTTGGGAATGGACTGGTTAGCTCGGCATTCTGCAAACCTATTATGTGCAGAAAAGAAGCTGACATTTAAAGACAAGGAAGGAGCAGAGTTTAGTTTTGCAAGAACCAAACTTCCTCGTAAATGAAAACTCATCCTCTCTGCATTAAAGGCTAGGAAATGCCTCGAGAAAGGAGGAGTTGGGTATCTAGTATCAATGGTCGACCTCACCAAGGAAGCACCACGAATGGAGGATATTGATGTGATGCGTGACTTTCCAGATGTATTTCTTGAAGAACTACCAGGACTACCACCCGATTGAGCGACAGAGTTCGTTATAGATCTGATACCTGGAGCCGCACCAGTATCTAAAGCACCCTATATATATGGCACGCTCCCGTCACCCCCGTGGCACGGTATGCCTCCGTTGATCTGTTCTGACAATACAGATGAATGTCTCTTTCTCCCCCGTCAGTCGAACCACTTGGAGGTTCAATGCTTGTCTGTATTCCTTTCGGCGGGTAGCTATTCAGATAAGTTTCTTTCTGACGCGCTGCTAGCTTCCTCTATGTATATCCATACCCCGTTTGGGTCGAGACTTTGGTCTTGACATCCCCCACATGATTGGAGATGGAAGGATTGCCTCGCCCTTCTAGAGAGTGACGGCTTATTCATCGTTAATTAACGGACGAGATGGCTTTGTAGTGATGCCTTTCTCATCGAAACCCTATCATCGAAAGACTGTTATCGAAAGCCTCCTACTGAATTGAAGAAATTAAAAGTACAATTATAGGAATTACTGGACAAGGGTTACATCAGACCTAGCATATCACCATGGGGAGCGCCAGTATTATTTGTAAATAAGAAGGATGGTAGCATTCGACTGTGTATAGACTATCGAGAATTAAATAAGCTGACAATCAAGAATCGGTATCCATTGCCTCAGATCGATGACTTGTTCGATCAGTTGCAAGGTGCCAAGGTGTTCTCCAAGATTGATCTTCGATCAGGATACCATCAGTTGAAGATTAAGGACAGTGATATTCCAAAGACAGCATTCAGAACAAGATATGGATACTATGAATTTTTAGTCATGTCTTTTGGATTGACTAACGCACCCGCAACTTTTATGGAACTCATGAATCGGGTATTCCATGATATGTTGGATACGTCGGTCATTGTGTTTATTGATGATATATTGGTCAACTCCAAGGACAAGGAAACTCATGTCATGAATCTAAGAGCCGCTCTGCAGCGATTAAGGAAAGAGAAGCTTTACACTAAATTTACAAAGTGTGAGTTTTGGTTAAATGAGGTCACTTTCTTAGGCCATGTTGTATCCGCTGAAGGAATTAAAGTGGATCCTAGCAAGATTAAAGCCATTATGAAGTGGGAAGCACCAAAGAGCGTTGTAGAAATTAGAAATTTCCTAGGTCTAACTGGGTATTATCGACGATTCGTGGAAGACTATTCCAGAATTACCGTACCTCTCACCAGTTTGACTAAGAAAGGAGAGAAGTTTGTTTGGACTGATAAATGTGAGAAAAGTTTCCAAACATTGAAGGCTAGATTGATATCTGCTCGGATCTTGACTATTCCTATTCTAGGACAGCCATTTATATTGTACACTGATGCGTCTGGGTTGGGTTTAGGATGTGTACTTATGCAAGGAGAACAAGTAATTGCGTATGCCTCAAGACAACTGAAGACACATGAGAAGAACTATCCCACTCATGACTTGGAACTAGTAGCAGTAGTACATGCTGTCAAGATATGGAGACATTATTTGTATGGAGAGAAATTTCAGATTAAATCAGATCATAAGAGTCTTACTTATCTATTTAATTAGAAGGAGTTGAACATGAGACAAAGAAGATGGCTAGAATTAATGAAGGATTATGATTGTGATATCCAGTATCATCCAGGAAAGGCTAATGTAGTTGCTGATGCGCTAAGCAGAAAAGCAATGATAACATCTCAAGGAGAGGTTAACATGACTGCAACAATGTGTGTTACGAAAAAAGTATTCAATTATGGTAATGAGCAATTCGTGATAGATGCACTGGGTGAATCAACCTGTCACACCCCAATTCTGAACCAACCAGAATGGTGTGAGTGAACCGTCATTGAACCAACGGTTCACACCAGGATCTCGAATAGACCGTGTCCACTCATACAAACCATTGCACATAACCACAATCAGAATATAAATAATATAGCGGAAGTCTTTAAATAAATGAACTGAGAATCTATTGATCAATTTAAATAAAATATCCAATTATTCAAATCCAAACATAAAATATAATATCCTTACACCCACTTAATCCAACTGAAAATAAATAAAAGCCAATCAAAGGTACACGCAGAAAGGGCACTCGCATGAAGCGTCATGCTCGTCCTCTCCTGCCTGTACATCCATAGCAGCAACACCCCCATACGTCAGAGCACTCATATAGTCGTCCATTGTATAACCTGCATCAATATCTAAAAACAATGAATATACAAAGGGTGAGCTCACAACTTAGCTCAGTAAGACAATCAGACAGTTTCACAATATTATGCATGAGTAACGATCATTTTATGCTGAGGTCCGGTTTAAGTTTGTAATGTGCTATAGAAATGTTTGGTGGCCCCCGCACCTCTATACACGAGTGTGTGGCATCGCATAGTAGATCACACTACCACCGGCCCACATGCACCCATCATGGAAAAGAGATAGAGCTGAGGTATCCCCGTACCTCCCCTGATACCCTACCCATACCAGTACCTAAGCCCCTACTGGTCAGGGTTTGTAAACTGGGCTCGCAACTAACCAATCATATATGTCATCAATGTAGGCTCTATCCCAGCACAGCTGTCTACGGCATAGAG
>CM053267.1:78994513-79016696 GCA_028583415.1 Protea cynaroides | reverse complement strand
ATCCGACCCTCGGTCCGACCCTTAGTTTTCCGTCGATTCCCGAGAGCCGAGGGTCGATGGGAGGGTCGATTCGAGGGTCGATTGTGCTAGTCGAATTGTCCGACCCTCGGACTAAAAATCAGATTTTTAAGATCCGGTTTTGGGTCATTTCTTATTATTTCCCTCCCGTTTCGACTCGTCTCTCCTCTCTGAGTTGCTACAGTGCTACTCTACTGTTTTGGATTGGTTTGACTCCGGGTTTCGACGTCCACGTCATCACTACAGGTATGTCTTCCCATTTTTACCTGTTTTTAGGTTTCCATTTCTAGGTTTTCGCACGTTTAACTTGTATTTTCCAAATTAAACTTTTTCCAACCGTAAAAATTCGATTTTTATTGGGGGCTTTTGTTATTGGTGTCTCGAGGAACGAAAGCCCTCAAAAATTTTTGAGTTTCATCGATTGGTTATCGAGAAACTTGAAATTTTCTCTTTTTGCCCTAATTTGTTGACATTTTCGATTTTTCTTGAATTTCTTCAAATTGGACATCATCAGTTAAAATTTCCTACTGCATGTGGGTCGTAGGATATGTTTAAACCTTCGTAAGTTCTCATGCCCACTTGAATGGTGAGGAATGGGCTTTATGGTCAACTTACGTCGTTATTATATCATATTTTGGATTTTTATCCTATTAACTCCTTGTTTCCTTTCTCTTTCTTGTTTTGCAGATACTATGGCTCGTACCAAGGTACCCAGAGTGCGTGATCCACTTCGCTTCTGTTCGAATGAAGCTAAGACACAGTATGCTGACTATGCCCGTAAGAAAGTGGAAGGGGGTCTCATGGTGAACTTGGCTGAGCTAGCCTTGTTCAATATAGAGGGGGCATTTGGTGATATGGGGTGGCTCCCTGTCATCACATAAGACGCGTGCACCTGTCCGGATTTGGTGCATCAGTTCTATTGTAATCTCCAGGTGGTGGGGAATTACAACGACGTTGAGCATGGTCAGGAGTTGCGCATCACCAGTTACGTCAAGGGGGTGCACATTTCCTTTGATTATCGGCAGCTGGCCGATCTATTGGGCATTCCCTATGATGGCCCCATGGTGTACTGTGCGCCGGGAGAGCCACATTTTGTTGAGATGGAGTTGAGGGCAGAGATCGACAACCAGCTGTTACGCCCTGATCGCTGGCAGATGAGAGTCTGTTACTTGCGTCCAGCTCCACGGGTCTTCTGTAAGATTATCCAGCATAATCTGATCCCGCAGAGTGGGCACTATGAGAGGGTCTCTCAGCTCACACAGTTTCTGATTTATAGCATCTGTACTCACCAGCCGGTCTGCCTTCCTTACATCATCATGCGGACGATGATTAGTGCTACATTGTCCGGTCATAGGAGTAATCTACCCTATGGACGCATGATTACAGTGCTACTGACCCGTCTGGGGGTGGATCTGGTAGATGAGAAGATCCAGGAGAAGACCTTCTCGTCGCCTCTAGATTGGGAGGCTATCTGCAAGATGGGGCTACGAGATGCTGAGGTTAGTGATGAGGAGAGGAATGCGATGGTGCGCCCTCACACTTGGGTCAAGATGGCTGATCCTGAGGCTGCTGCTGCTGCTAGAGCTCGTATGGATCCGATCGACGATGACGATCGTATGTATATGGACATCGACTCGATACCACCGCCTTCACCTACACATGCGGCTGGAGTTGGTACTTTTTCTGCGGCGGCTCCTGCACCTGAGGCTGGTCCTTCCCATTCGGCTGATCCTTCACTTCCACCTTCAGCCATGATGGAGATGCTGGAGGAGATCAGGGATGCTCAGTGCAGATCTGATCTGAGGATGGATGAGCTGTTGGCTGCTCAGCACGCATCAGACGCGCGGATGGGAGAGCTTCTAGAGGTGCAGCATGCGACTGATCAGAGGATAGCCGGTCTCACAGCTAGTCTACAGACGACCCAGACTTAGATAGCCTGGTTGACTAGAGTCTATGCTGAGGACTACGATAGAGACCGTGAGGCTCCGCCTCCTCCTTCGCCTCCAGCTTCCTGAGTGTACTTTTATTTTTTTATTTTTTTCCGTGTACTACAGAGTAACTGTCCTGGTTGTGGACTGTACTCTGCTTTAGTTATGTATATACGTTTTGTTTCTCTCACTCATTGTATGTAACTTGTTTCCCTTTTTATAGATGCATTATTCTCTTTTTAAATTTGGTCTCAATCATCACTTGTGCTTACAGTGTGTTTATATTAAAGCTTTTACTTTTATCCTATCTCAGTTCACAATTGTCTCGAATGTATGTTAGTATGCGGGCAAGGCCTGAGATGCTCTGATACCAAGTTGTCACACCCCAATTTTGGTCTAACCAGAATGGTGTGATGAACCGCTAAACAACCAACGGTTCAACCAGAATCTCAAATAGGCTATCCCTGCGTTATCCAACTTACACACATCCGTAATCATAATCAGAGTAAATACACAATAGCGGAAGTCTTATAATAAGATGAACTGAGAATCTATGCGATATTAAAATTTAAATAACAAATTATTCTGTTTCAACTGAGACATAAATATTTAAATACCAAATACATGTCTTAATAAATCCAAATAAAGAAACCTATAAAATATCTAATCCAATACACACGAGTTGCACTCGCAAGAGGAGTCGTGTGTATCCACTTCAGCTTCAGCTTCCATCGCCGCTACCGTCCCGTACGCAGAAGCATTTATAAAATCTTCAACCGTATAACCTGCATCATCAACTAAAAATATTCAACGTCGAGGGGTGAGCACACATCATGGCCCAGTGAGTAGCCAAAACAATGCAACAATACATATGCATGCAAAAAGTCAATTTATATCTTTGGTCCGATTTTAAAGTTTGCAATATGCAATAGAAAGGTTTAGGTAGCCAAAGGTCGCGTTTATTGACTCCGCCTCTATACACGAGTGTGTGACGTTACCCGAAGATCACGTTTATCGTCAACTCACATGCACCCAATCATGAACATTATATAACAAAGGTTACGTTTATTGCTATATAGTGCCATACCAATACGTAAGCCCCTATTGGCGAGGGCTGCAAACTGGGCTCGCAACTAACCAATCCTAATGCCAAAAAGTGTATCCAAGGCCTCACCCCAGCATCCCTCAGAATGTCCATAAAGATAGAGCTAAGGCCCCCCGGTAGAGTCAGAGACTACAAGGACCGAGACCACCTCCCCTGATACTCTACGACATAATAGTTCTGCTAAAGTAATGGCGATACGACGATGCTAATGCACAAGACTTGAGTTAGAGATAGAGCTAAAGTGCTGAGACCCGCCAAAGGCTAACGTTTATCGACGTTCTCATCACACCTCCCCTGATACTCGCTCGCATCAAGCACATCAACCACATACATACAAGCACATGCATATTCCTATCATCATCATCATCATGTTATAAACAATAAAGTAAATATGCATGAACAAGTAATAGAAATATTGGATGGCATGTTGTATGCACATTACAAACATATTCGCATAGAATCAAGCATAGCATAGGACTCAAGAAAATAGAAAACAGTTTATTATTAATCAATTTAGTTTGGAGTTAAGGTTCCTCACCTTAGCTTGCTAATAGATACTTTTCCAAGCTTTAGAATCACCGTTACAGTGTTATTATATTGCTAGAAGACCTAACAAAGTCGATAGAATTTAATTAGAATTAATTTCAGATTTAAAAACCATGCTGTTAATTGAGGATCGGAGGTAGGGTCGATGCTAGGGTCGATGGGTCTATCGACCCTTCCCTCTTTCTGGACTTCCCGAATGCTGAGGGTCGATGGTCAGGAATACCTAGGGTCGGATGGTCATCGACCCTGGGTGCGACCCTTGGTGCACTTTGGTCCAATTCCCTCTTTTAATCCATTCTTCGTGTTTGGGATCCTATGGCTTGCTCCTACATTCCATTCTACATTCATTCCATAGTCTGAAACCATGTATAACCCACCTAGATAGATTTCATGCGCTTTCCTATGGTTTTCCACGAAAACCAAACCATAGATTGATGGTTTGGGTTTCTCCGAGATCACACTCTCAACAATAACTAACCTAAGGTCTATAGAAACTCATGGAATTAGTATCCATACCTGAGAAGATAATCTTTCTCTGCAACTCTTCTCTTTTGGCTTAATTTCTCTTCCTTCCCTTTCTTCTTCCTCTTTCCTTCTCCTCTCTTTCTCTCAATTCGATTAGGGTTGTGAAAGGAGTGAAAGTGGCTTAGGGACGTCATTTAAATAGACTAAGAACATCCTAAATAAGTCCCTTTGAGATTAGGAAAGAATCCCAATCAAAAATTAAGAAATTTTCAAATTTCTATATTCTGCAGTAACCGAGGGTCGATGGGAGGGTTGATGATCCCGTCGACCCTAGGGTCTTAAGCTGTCCGACCCTCCCTTCAAAAATGAGGGTCTGACTTTCTGTTTTGGGAGGTCCGACCCTGCTTAGCTGGGTATGCGACCCTTCCCCTATTTTAAGTGCTTTTGGGTCGATTTAATACCTGGGATCTCGATCTCCTTCACGCCCTTGGTCCATTTGACTCGACCATAATGGGTAAACCTGGTTCAAGGTGGTAAGACCGGGTTAGATTGACACAAGTCTTACATTTCAGAGCAGATCCTTAACCCAGGATCGCCCATGAACGCTGCTAGCTTGAGACCTCTTCCCCGAGTCTATTGCCGCATCATCCAGCATGATATTGTTCCTCAAAGCAGCCACTATAGTGAGTTGTCTCAGCTCACTCAGTACTTGACTTATTGCGTCTGCACTAGGGAGTGGGTCTATCTCCCTTACATCATTATCAGGACCATGCGTCAGGCTACTCTGTCCAATCAGATCAGTAACCTTCCTTATGGCCGGCTTATCACTACTCTCCTACGGCGCTTACGGGTAGACATGAGGGGTGAGATTGCGGTTGAGGACACCATGACCTCTGACATTGACTGGGATGCCATTGTCCGGATGAGGATGGACAACCTGCCGATCAATGATGAGGAGCTAGAGGCTCGTCCTCGTCCGCTCAGGAGGGTAGCAGCCGCGGCAGCAGTAGCAGCAGCAGCCAATGCGGCTCATGCAGAAGAGGCAGGAGATGATGGTGATGGTGATGATGATCAGATGGAGGACATTCCAGCACCGGCACCACAGCCCATACCTGCAGCGGGACCATCCCAGCCTCCTCCTGATACCGTGATGGGTATGTTTACAGAGATTCGGGATGCCCACCGTGAGATGAGCCGTGACCTAGGGCGCCTTTCTCGCAGCCTCAGAGTCACGCAAGAGCAGGTACACTGGCTTAGGGTAGCTTATGAGCATGACTATGACATCACGTAACCTATTCCTCCTATGTCCCCATTCCTATGATAGATCTTTTATTTTTCTCTCCTTCACAGCATGGTTTTTATTTAACAGGGTAACTGTCCGGCTTGTGGACTGTACCCTATGGCACAATTAACTTTTCACTCTTTGGATATTTATGTTTATACTATTTTCTTCTTACTTTTTATGAAAATTTATGATCATTTTGCTTGTCACTATGGTTTTCCTCACTAGAGAATGTCTATTTATTAATTCCACCTTTAGTATAGTACATTATGCTCTTTAGTATTTAGTCTCAGGCATCAAACAAGTGCTTAAGATGTGTTTTTATTAAAGCTTTTAAATTCTTCCTATCTCAGTTCATCGACTTAGTTAAGTGCAAATATGGTCTGTTGGACAGAGCCTAAGAGCTCTGATACCAAGTTGTCACACCCCAATTCCGACTGAACCAGAAGTGTGAGTGAACCATCACTGAACCAACGGTTCACACCAGGATCTCAATAAGACCGTGTCCACTCATACAAACCATTGCACATAACCATAATCAGAATAAAATAAAATATAACGGAAGTCTTAAATTAAATGAACTAAATTCGCTATTGATAATTTAAATAAAAAATACAGTTATTTCCCACATCAAAACGTAAATAAATATCCTTACATCAATTTCTAAATCCAACTAAAAATAAATAATAAACTAAACAAATCCTAGAGGTACATGCAGAAAGGGCACTCGCATGAAGCGTCATGCTCGTCCTCTCCTGCTTGCACTTCTAAAGCAGCAACACCTCCATACGCCGGAGCATCCATATAGTCCTCCACAGTATAACCTGCATCAACATCTAAAAATAGTGTCTACACAAGGGTGAGCTCACAACTTAGCTCAGTAAGACAATCAGACAATGCAACAAACATATGCATGAGTAACATTCACATTATGGTCTGGTTTAAGTTTGCAATGTGCTATAGAAAGGATTGGCGGCCATCGCACCTCTATACACAAGTGTGTGAAGCAGCTCAATGGATCAAACACCACTGCCATCCCACATGCACCCACCATGGAATAGAGATAGAGCTAAAGTGACTGGATCAAACACCGCTAACACTTCCCCTGATACCCTACCCATACCAACATGTAAGCCCCTATTGGCGAGGGCTTGCAAACAAGGCTCGCAACTAAACAATCCTATATGTCATCACAGTAGGCCCTATCCTAGCAGAATTCCCTACGGAATAGAGATAGAGGTAGAGTCTAGTGGCCAGGCCGGAGACCACAGTGCCACTTCCTCCCCCTGATACCCTACCCGCACCAAGCATACTAAGACAGAACGATACGAAAGGTGCTAGTGTGAGGAATGATCCCAGACCCCAGGCCCTTTTCATTCCACACACCAACGAAAACAATCAGATGTCTAACAGTCACATCCGAGCATAGCGAGTATGCATGAACAATAATAATAATTGAAAGTAAAGATGACATACGAGTATGCACAAACACCATTCCATAGAATCATAATTTTTAACAACGTTTTACTGTTATTAAATTATTAGGGTTTAGGTCCAATTCCCTTACCTGACTCTTGATTGATAGCTTGCTCCACATCACAAAATCCAAACTTACTATTACAAGGTCCTATACGATGTTAGGGTTGAGTTAGAATAGTTCTTCATAGGGTTTACATTGGTCGGAAAACCAACAAGGTCAAAACACTCCTCACAGTGCAGATCGGTCGTGGGTACCGGTCGCAGGTACCAGCCGTGGCACTGTGGGGAAAGGTGCGATCGGTATGGTCTATCGGTCCCCACAGACCAGCCTCCGGGAGATAACGGTCCCAGGTACCATTCGCATAGGGTGCGACCAGTATGATCGACTGGTATGTCTCCGGAAGACCATACATCCGGTTCTCGCTTTCCGTCAGTCACCCCCTATTGATTCTAGGGTTTCTCCTATACATTCTAGGTCTGAGAAATGAGTTAGAGTTGTTTCCAACTCCATTCAAGTCCTCGTTTCGATGTTCTTCAACCTAGAACTTGAATCTAGGGTTTACCGACAGGATTAGGGTTTGACGGCAAATTCAAATTAGTTGTCACACCCCAATTCTGGCTGAACCAGAAGTGTGAGTGAACCGTCACTGAACCAATGGTTTACACCAGGATCTCAATACGATCGTGTCCACTCATACAAACTATTGTACATAATCATAATCAGAATATAATAAAATACAACGGAAGTCTTAAATCAAATGAACTGAATTCGCTATTGATAATTTAAATAAAATATCTAGTTATTTCCCACACCAAAATGTAAATAAATATCCTTACACCAATTTGTAAATCCAACTGAAAATAAATAAATAAACTAAACAAATCCTAGAGGTACACGCAGAAAGGGCACTCGCATGAAGCATCATGCTCGTCCTCTCCTGCTTGCACTTCTAAAGCAGCAACACCTCCATACGCTGGAGCATCCATATAGTCCTCCACAGTATAACCTGCATCAACATCTAAAAATAGTGTGTACACAAGGGTGAGCTCACAACTTAGCTCAGTAAGATAATCAAACAATGCAACAAACATATGCATGAGTAACATTCACATTATGGTCTGGTTTAAGTTTGCAATGTGCTATAGAAAGGATTGATGGCCACCGCACCTCTATACACGAGTGTGTAAAGCCGCCCAATGGATCAAACACCACTGTCGTCCCACATGCACCCACCATGGAATAGAGATAGAGCTAAAACATCTGGATCAAACACCGCCAATACCTGCCCTGATACCCTACCCATACCAACACGTAAGCCTCTATTGGCGAGGGCTTACAAACTGGGCTCGCAACTAACCAATATTATATGTCATCACAGTAGGCCCTATCCCAGCACAACTCCCTATGGCATAGAGATAGAGGTAGAGTCTAGTGGCCAGGCCTGAAACCACAGTGCCACTTCCTCCCCCTGATACCCTACCCGCACCAAGCATGCTAAGACAGAATGATACAAAAGGTGCTAGTGTGAGGAATGATCCCAGACCCCAGGCCCTTTTCATTCCACACACCAACGAAAACAATCAGATGTCTAACAGTCACATCCGAGCATAGCGAGTATGCATGAACAATAATAATAACTGAAAGTAAAGATGACATGCGAGTATGCACAAACACCATTCCATAGAATCATAATTTTTAACAACGTTTTACTATTATTAAATTATTAGGGTTTAGGTTGGTCGAAAAACCAACAAGGTCAAAACACTCCTCACAGTGCAGACTGATCGCGGGTACCTATCGCAGGTAACAGCCGTGGCATTGTGGGGAAAGGTGCGACCGGTACGGTCGATCGGTCCCCACAGACCAGCCTCCGGGTGATACCAGTCACATAGGGTGCGACCGGTATGGTCGATCAGTATGTCTTCGGAAGACCATACATCCGATTCTCGCCTTCTGTCAGTCACCCCCTATTGATTCTGGGGTTTCTCTTATACATTCTAGGTCTGAGCAATGAGTTAGAGTTGTTTCCAACTCTATTCAAGTCCTCGTTTCGATGATCTTCAACCTAGAACTTGAATCTAGGGTTTACCGACTGGATTAGGGTTTGACGAAAAATTCAGATTTAGATCAACAGTTCGCCTTGCATGGTATTGATCCAATCATGACTAACCATTCTAGAACGCTTAATGTAGAGGAAGGTTTAAGCACTTACTGTTGGTTCGCGGTAGAGAGCTCTTCCCTCTCCTTCCTTAGCTCCTTCTCCTTCTTCGATCTCTTTCTCCTCTCTAGGGTTTGTAAGGATCAATGAAAGGGATTTAGGGAGGTTTAGGGGTCCTTATATAGACTAGGGTTGAGTTTAGGAAGCCCCCTAACATTAGGAAAGTCCTTTGGTTCGGAATTTGGAAAGTGGGACCCGCAGAGATCAGTTTCCGGATCTAAGTGGTCTGTCGCGCAGGCTATACCGATCGACCGGTACCATAGACCGGTACCATCGACCGGTATGAAAATATCATCCTAAATTCTGGTCCGTTTTCATACCTAGTTGTCATTTGCTCGTCCCGTTTGGCCCGGTGATGATTGGAAGACCTGTTACGACATGAATTAAAGGTTTAGATCGGGTTCATGGAGTGTGGTTTTTACAGCTAACATGACAGGACCCCCGCTAGAACCCCCTCAACGTGACGGGCCATGACCGCCCCTAGCAGAACAAGCGGCAAGGAAACACCGATCACAACAGGAAGACAGCGTGACCGGCTCCACGTCCCAGCAAGCTCAGGTACCCGTGAGCGACCAGTTGGGGCCACATCCAAATGTTGACCGACAAGTCGAGGACGTTGAAGATGACACCCCGCCACGGGGTCCGGATGCTCCACCAGATTTTAGGGCAAGAGCTCGGATACACACGGAGGTAGCCGCACGAATTGAAGATCGACTGGTCAAGCTCCAGCAGAAGATAGAGATTATGGAGAAAAACGGTCAATATGCGGAAACCGATAATGATTATTCAGTAGACAACCCCCTCACCGATGTCATCATGAGAGTGCCCCTGCCCAAGCGCTTCAGCATGCCTCCTATAGACACCTACGATGGGTCTACCGATCCAATCGAGCACCTAAACCATTTCGTGGGGGCAATGAGGCTTCATGCCAATCCAGATGCAATCATGTGCAGAGCATTTCCGTTGACCCTGAAGGGTGCCACACAGATGTGGTTTAATAACCTTCCGCCAAGGTCAATCGATGGATTTCAGACGTTAAGCAGATCGTTTCAGATGCACTTCCAGGGCAGCCGAGTACAGCGGAAGACAAGCACTCATCTAATGAATATGAAGCATCAACCGGGGGAGTCCCTGTGATCCTTCCTCGCCAGGTTCAATCTGGAGGTACTTCAAGTTAAGGACATAGAAGATCCTGTCTATTTCGCCACCCTACGAGCGGCGGTCACGGACGAAAAGCTCAGATTTTCCATTGCCAAGAAAGAGCCAGCCGACCTCCAGGAGCTCCTGGCCCGCTGCGAGATGTTTGCTACCGCGAATGAGATTTACGAAGCCAATAAGGGCATGCATGCCCCAGTCGGCAAAAAGGGAGATGACACAAAGGAAGCTATACAACATGGCGAGCATAAGCGGTCGAGGAGGGAAGAAGCTCAAGCCAGGGGAACAATGAAAAGATTTGAGGACTACACTCCATTGAACCGCCCGCTAGGCACAGTGTTCACATTAATAAAGAAAGACGGATACCTTCAGAGACCACCAAAAATTACAACCGAGGCACAAAGGAGGAATCCGAACAAATATTGTCGGTATCACCGTGACATCGGGCATACCACCGACGAATGCTGATATTTACAGGCTGAAATTGAAGACCTCATCAGGAGGGATATTAAGGTCAATATGTGAATCGCGATGCGTCCAAAGTGCTCGCGGTAGCCCGGGAGAACGCAAGGGCACTCCCTCCGCCCCCTCCAGAAGGATTCCATGAGCAACAGCAGCGCGAACAGGTGAAGAGAGAGGCAGCCATGGGGCATAGACTGGATGCCCAACGAGAACCGTTCGACTATGAAAGAAGAGGGGAAAGAAATGGTAGGAGACACATGGACCGACGAAGAGAAGAGGTCCCGCGGTGTGAAGAAAGGCATGAAAGGGCGCCGACCCCAGCTCAGAGGCTGATCAGAGTCATCCGATCCCAATTTGCCCTCGCCCTCGATCCAGTCCCCCAGCAAGAGCACGAGGTCGGAAGAACCCTAAACACACTAGACACAAGAGGGCAACAGCTCATACGCACCGATCCCAGGATTTCCCACCGTCGACAAGATCAAACAAGGCCGCCTCACCCTCACCTAGTATTGGATCCCCCTGACCAATTCGAAGACTGCCCCTTCTACCTTGTCAATACAATTCGTGTCATGACAAAGGGCAGCACTCCCCCCACAACGAATCTGGTTCAGGACAGCGTTGGTCATAATTCGGTCACTCAAAATCGGCTCCCGACCAACTGACCTATATTGGCCGTAGTGGCCACCCCAACCTCTGAAAAAAATCTGGCATTTGACCACGAGCGAGAGGGGAGGAAGGCGATGACCATTACTGGCAACCCCGCATCAGGCAACACATCAGCTAAGGCCCAAAAGGCCTACGCAAGGAGTATAAAGTCTACCGAATGGTCAGGAAAGAGGGCGAGAACAGGAGATTTCTTGATCTCTAGTGATGAGGACCTATGCAGATTAGAAGTCCCTCATGACAACGCTATTGTCATTACTTTATGCATTGATGACAACGATGTCCACAAGATCATGGTGGACACTGGTAGCTCTGCAGGCATAATATATTGGCAAGTCTTTCAACGCATGGAAATCCCTCAAGATCGCCTCGTGTCGGTAGACTATCCTTTGATCAGCTTCTCCAGGGATCTTGTGGCTGTCAAGGGCTCCATTCGGCTTCCTATCAAGGCTGGCACCTATCCCAGGGAGTCACAAGTTATGATGAATTTCTTGGTCGTCGACGTGCCTTCTTCGTATAACACTTTGCCTGGCAGACCAGGACTACGCGCCTTGTGATGTGTCCCCTCAACATATCATCCGGTAATTAAATTTCCCACACCCAGGGGTGCAGGAGAGTGCAAGACGGACCAACTAGTTCCCCGCAAGTGTTACTCGGCCGAGTTGAGCGGCCTTCGCAAGCCAGCCTAGGCCTTCCCAATACAGTTTGAAGATCTAAGGGATGACCCTGCCCAGGAAAGGGGCACCCCTGTCGAGGACCTTCTCATAGTCCCTTTGGACCAAGCGAACCCAGAGAAAGCTGTGCATATAGGTTCTACTCTCCAAGAGCTACGGAAAACGGAACTTGTCACCTTCTTACGTAACAACGCAGATGTTTTCGCATAGACGGCCTTAGACATGCCAGGCGTTTCGAGGGAAGTGGCGGAACAAGGCCTGGGCATACCCCCCAGCACCGACCGGTGCGTCAGAAAAAGCGATCGTTCACCCTCGGCAGGCAAAAGCTCATTGATGAAAAGGTGGACAAGTTGCTCAAGGCAAACTTCGTGCATGAGGCCACTTACCCGGAGTGGATCTCCAATGTCATAATGGTCCCAAAAAAAGATAACAGGTGGCGGATCTGCATTGATTTTTCAGACTTAAACAAGGCGTGCCCCAAGAATAGTTTCCCTCTCCCACGGATCGACCAGTTGATCGACACCACAGTGGGGCATGAATAGCTCAGCTTCATGGATGCCTGCTCTGGCTATAATCAAATCAAAATGCGCATGGCTGACACGGGAAAAACCGCTTTCGTTACTAACCGCGATCTATTCTGTTACGACGTCATGCCTTTGGATTAAAAAATTCCGACGCAACATACCAAAGGTTGGTGAGTAAGATCTCTGAGAAGCAGATCGGTCGAAATGTCGAAGTCTACGTTGATGACATGTTGGTCAAAAGTTTGGCGACAAACGATCATCTGGAGGACTTAGAAGAAGCATTCGGAATACTACGGCAATACCACATGCGGCTGAATCCCGCCAAGTGCGCATTCGGTGTCACATCCAGAAAATTCCTTGGCTTCATGGTATCCAGCCGCGGGATAGAGGCCAATCCTGTCAAGATCTCAGCCATAGTTGACATGTCGGCACCAACCAGAGGAAGACATGTCCAGGAGCCAACTGGAAGGATCGCTACACTAAGTCGTTTCATGTCCAGGTCTGCCGATAGGTGTCTACCATTTTTCCAAACTTTGAAAGGAAACAAGACGTTTGAATGGACGGATGAGTGCAGGAAAGCCTTTAAAGAACTGAAAGTATATTTAGCATCCTTTCCCTTGCTCGCGAAACCTGAGACAGGTGACATACTCGAGCTATACGTGGTCGTGTCCTCAAGGGCAGTCAACGTCGTCCTCATCAAAGAAGTCAATAACACGCAAAAAATGATATACTATGTCAGTAAAGTCCTGCTAGATGCTGAAACAAGATATAAGTTCATTGAGAAGGCTGCCCTAGCCCTTGTCATGGCGTTAAGGAAGCTCTGTCCTTACTTTCAGGCACACTCCATAGTTGTTCTCACGGATCAGCCCCTAAAGAAAATACTCACCAAGCCAGAGGTGTCGGGACGAGTTGTTAATTGGGCCATCGAGCTGGGGGAGTTCGACATCATTTACAAGCCTCGGACAACCATCAAGGCACAAGCCTTGGCAGACTTCTTAATCGAGTCTTCCCTGCCAGAAGAACCAGATTCCGAAGGACACACGAACCCCGGGCAGAGGCACCCCAGACCCCATGGATCATGTTTGTCGATGGAGCCTCCAACAAGGGGGAATGTGGAGCAGGCCTTATCTTAACAAGCCCTGAGGGATTCCAAATCTAGTTTGCGTTAAGATTCATGTTTCGGACTTCGAACAACGTGGCAAAGTATGAGGCACTCATCGTCGGCCTACGATTGGCCAAGGCCGTATATGCCAGAAGGATCGTCGCGTCTAGCGACTCACAACTCATCGTCAAGCATGTTAATGGGGAATACGAAGCAAGGAAGACAAACATGGTAGCTTATCTGGCCAAGGTCAGAGAGCTAACATCATCTTTCAACAGCTTTGCCTTGAATCACATCTCAAGGGAGCAGAACACATAGGCGGATGCGCTCTCCAAGTTGGTGATGTCGGATTTGTCAGATATGAGTCACTTGGTCTACATAGAAACCTTGGAAAAATCCAGTGTCGACCTGTGTGTAGACATCACCCACGTCACCAAAGCAAAAGCTTCATGGATGGATCCCCTCCGCTCATATCTGGAGGGAGGAACCCTACCAGATAAGAAAATAGAAGCCCGACGAATCTTATCCAAATCAAGGCACTACATCTTGGACCAGGGCACACTGTACAAGAAGGCCTTTACCTTTCCATTGCTTAGGTGCCTATGGCCAGCCGAGGCAGCCCTAGCAATCAAGGACGGACACGAGGGTATGGCTCCCACCTAGGAGGTCGCACCTTGGCCCAAAAGATTCTTCGCCAAGGATACTACTGGCCTAAAATGAGAGAAGAGTGCCTGGACTACATTAAAAAATGCAAGAAATGCCAACTCAATGCCTCAGTCCCACATCTACCAGCGGCACCTCTACGGCCAATTTCCTCACCAATCCCATTTGCAACCTGGGGCATGGATATCATGGGGCCCTTCCCACCAGCCTGGTACCAGCGAAAATACATCATCGTGGCCATAGATTACTTCAATAAATGGGAAGAGGCCGAGGCAATGTCAAGCATTCCTGAGAGCACGATCAAGGAGTTCTTCAACAAATCCATCGTCTATCGCTACGGTGTCCCACGCGTCTTGATCACTGATAATGGTGCATAATTCACCAAGAAAGCCTTTGCCGAATTCTGCTCAGAACTTAACTTTGACCATTAGCACAGCTCAGTGAAGCATCCCCAGACAAGCGGACAAACTAAGTCTACCAACAAAATCCTTGTGTAAGGGATTGAGAAGCGTTTGGAAGAAGCCAAGGAGAGATGGCTGGATGAGCTACCCACATCCTCTGGGCAGATCAGACCACCCCTAAGGTAGCAATGGGCGAGTCGCCCTTCATTCTAGCGTTCGGAACAGAAGCAGTGATCCCTCTGGAGGTCCGCATCCTGTCCCATCGAGTGACGCACTTTGATCCTATTGATAATGAAGAAGGCCTCCGAGTAAATCTTGAATAACTAGAGGAGATTCGGGACCATGCGCAAATCAAAGTTGCATTTCAGTAGCAGGCGATCGCTCAGCACTACAACAAGCGTGTCCGCGAGAGAACATTCTGAGTCGATGATCTGGTACTCCGCAGTACACTCGCTTCCGACCCCACTAACCAAGGCAAGCTGGCCCCCAACTGGGGAAGGGCCATACAAAGTGACATACAAACTATTTAGCGGGGCCTATCACCTCGAGGATATGGAAGGCAAGGCACTACTACACGCTTGGAACCCGGAGCATCTTCGCCATTTCTACTAATAACTTCACCATGGTCGAATGAAGCGCATTTCTGTGAGTTCAGTTTTTCTATTTTTCAGTTCCAACAATGTACATGATCACAGCTAATGACAACTGCTTTTCACTACTACGCCTTCGTTGAAATTAACGACCTGTGTGCCACCATGAACACCTTGGCCGAAGAGGGCAAATCGAGCTCCACCAGTGACCCTTTCGGCCAAGCGAGTTCACGAAAATCATGGCCGAGCAAGGTAGATCGGGCTCTAAGCACCACAGGTTGACCTATTCAGCCAAACGCATTCTGGAACCCAGAATGTGCTTGGCCAAGGAAGGTATGCCATAGCCATATCCTGATCAGCTGGGGGCACATGAGAGTATGTGGAAATAAAATCCAATCAAATAAGCCACTTGGGCAATGCACGATTCTATCTAAAAAAAAAAAGAGAATGCATAGAAAATTTGAAGTCGAAAAAGGATAACCACATCAGTATACTCAGCAAATAACAAAGTGGCGGTTCCAAATTTATAAATGGGGCTCCCCTTACAAAAACAACACCGAGGCGCCCCGACAATACTACCTAGCAAAAAAAAAAAAAAGTTACATAGCAAGATCACTGGCTACTGTCTCCTTGGTGAACCATCTCACCACTACCGAAAGCACCAGCATCCTGGGGAGAAGAGCCACCAGGGGTAAGAGGAAGGCCAGTGACGGAAGAAATGTCGACCCGTGGTGTGGAAGGAGACTCCTCCCCATCATCAGGAGAAGAGGGAGGATCCTCTCCCTCGAATACCTCAGCCAGCTGCCGAAAGATCTCTGGGTCGTCTTCTTCCAATATCTCCGTCGACACCTTGACAGGCTTCAGGCACTCGGCATCTGCATAGTCCACCCTTGGCACCCTCTCATCCACATAATCCTTCAATGCCTCGGCACCTTGGGTAAAACTATGGAGTAAGTTTTTTCCTACCAGCTCATTGAATGCCTCTGATTTATTATATAATCGAACGGCTCCAGCGGCAATGGATCGTGCTTTGAGAAATGCCCCCTTATACTTGGTTGCCCGATTTCTAGAAACCTCGTTGATAGACTTCAGCTTGGCAATGCGTTCCTTGTTCAACTTCTCCACCTCCCGCTGGCTGGCCCTCTCCTCGCGCAACGCCTCCACCTCGGCCAAAAGTTGAACGTTCTCAGCGGTCATAAATGCGACCTCCTGTTCCTTGGAATGAAGTTGCGTCCTGGCTTCCTCCCTTTGCTCCTCCGCCAGATGCAGCTTCTGATCCGTCTCGCTCAGGTCCTTTGCCATTTTTTCTGCATGCTGATTAAAGGTTTCCATATACACCCCAAGCTACAATACAAAAAAAAAAAAAAAAAAAAAAACAAGGCAACCGACAACAGCTTACCGTTATACATCACCAATACAGACCAAGGACACTAGGAAAAAAGGGGAGGGAGAGTAGACAAAGACAACAGCTTACCGACGCTGCGAGGGTATCTGCTCTAGATATCACGGATGGAGTGGGGAGGTCCTGCACCAACTCCCAATCACGAGGGAGAATGGCCCCCTTCATCAATTCGCGGGAGGCGCGTATATCACCCATGGTCGTGTCATCATCAGTCAAAGCCCAATAAGGCCGAAAGAACTGCTCGTCACCAGTCTTTCTCCTAGGCAAGCGGCCAATCAGAGGAATGCGTCGAAACTCACTCATATCCCCTCCTTGTCCCAAGTACTCCCTCGGCCTAGACGATGGCGGCGCGGATTGTTGTTGTGAATGTTGAGGGGTAGCATGCCTTTCCCCTCCTGTCCCAGCAGTTTCTACAAGAGCAAGAACTACCTCAGAAGTTGTAACAGTGGCCCCCTTTCCTGAAAAGTCAAGAACATGGTATCGAGGAGTCAGGGGCATGGCATAGATACGAGCTGCGTCGGCCAAAGCAGAATCAGTGGATGTCTTATGTGATCTCTTCAGAGTCTTCCTTGTCGCCTCCCCCTCGACACTGCGTCTCTCCTACGCTATCCGCCTGTCATGATCGGCCCTCGACCTCTTCTCCTCAGCTTCTCATTCTTTGGCACCCTCCTTCCTACGCAGCTCCATTAAATACTCCTTCAACAACATCACTGCAACATACACAAACAGAATCAGCCAGGAGTTAGTATGCAAACAACAGCATGCGCAGCAATAAAGAAAATACTCACACAGCTTGTTTTCATATAAAAATAATGGGTTTCTCAGATCAGAGACATGGAGGGGAGTGCCCTCCGACAGGTGGGCATGCCGCACTAGCTCGAACTCAAATGGCTGAAGCGACACATAGGTATTCAGAGATTCGGCATCTAGTTTTACCCACACATTTTCTAGCACCACAGTCTCGCCTCGGATATAGAAGAATTTATTTTTCCAAAGTTTAATGGACGTAGGTTTATCCGCGAGGATGTCACCAAAGTCGGGCTTCTTTGCAAAGTAGTACCACCCCGACTTGCAATAGTCGTTGAAGGTAAACATGGCCCGAAACATATTTAAGGTCGGCCTCTGCCCCAAATTCTTAAAATACACTATAAATGCCATCATGTTCTTCCACGAGTTCGGCATCAGTTGTGTCACATCCCAATTCCGCACTATTCAGAATGGTGTGATAAACCGCTAATAAATCAACTGTTCAACCAGGATCTCAAATAGGTTGTGTCCCTTTGCTTAAACCATACACATCCACAACAATAATCAGAGTAAATACACAATAGCGGAAGTCTTAAATATTAAATGAACTGAGAATCTAAATGTGATAAAATAAATAATTTAGCCAATTATTTCCAAAAAGACTAAGACATAAACTTAAATAATTAATTCAAATACATTGTCTGTATAATCCAAATAAAAGTCTAATCGAAAATACAGGAGTTGCACTCGCATGTCGAATCATGCGACTCCAACATCACTTTAGCGTCCATCATCGCAGCTTGCCTGTACACAGGAGCATTTATATAATCTTCAACCATGGTACCTGCATCATCAACTAAAATATTAGACGTCGAAAAGGGTGAGCACATATCACGACTCAGTGAGCAAACAAAACAATGCAACAAACATATGCATGCATTCAATTCATATCTTTGGTCTGGTTTATAAGTTTGCAATGTGCAATAGAAAGGTTCGGAGGCCGCCTCACCTCTATACACGAGTGTGTGAAGCCACCCAATGAATATCGGCATTGCCGTCCCACATGCACCCACCATGGAAACAGTGTACCCAATGAATATCGGCATTGTTGTACCACATGCACTCATACCAACACGTAAGCCCCTGTTGGCGAGGGCTTGCAAACTGGGCTCGCAACTAAACAATCCTAATGTCAAATAGTGTATCCAAGGCCTCACCCCAGCATCCCTCAATACGTCCATAGAGATAGAACTAAGGCCCCCCGGCAGAGTCAGAGACTACACGGTCCGAGACCACCTCCCCTGATGCCCTACGACATAATAGCTCTGCTAAGGTAATGGCGATACGACGATGTCAGTGGACTAGACTTGAGTAGAGATAGAGCTAGAGTCTGGTGACCAGGATAAATCATAGTGTCACGTCCTCCCCCTGATGCCCCACTCGCATCAAATACACTAACCATACACAAACATTCACATGCCTATTCCTAACATCACCATCATCATCATGTTATAAATAAATGAAATTAAATATGCATGAACAGTAATAGCAAAAATATTGGATGACATGTTAAATGCACATTACACGCAAACAAGCATATAATCATTCATGGCATTGGACTCAATAAATAAAAAAGTTTATTATTAATCAATTAGTTTAGGTCTTGTTCCTTCACCTTTGATTGAGTGTAGATCCTCGTTCAAGCTTTAAGAATCACTTTTAAATCACTAGGAAGACCTAACAAGTCGACAGATTTTAATTAAAATTAATTCCAACAAATTTAGACTAGCTGAAATGATAGGGTCGCAGGTAGGGTAGCACCTAGGGTCGGTTACCCAATCGACCCTAGGGTGTAGGGTCGGATGTGGGGTCAGTTACCAATCGACCCTATGTGCGACCACACCCTCCCTGGGACTTCCTGAGGGCATCTGATCGATCCTGTGGTCTCGTAGGTCCATTTTAAGATTGTTCTATGGCTCATAACTATGATTTTTATACACTTTCCATTGCCTATGATGATTACTTCCATGGATTCCTTTGAAACTCATCCATGAATAGATGATTTGGGTTTCTCCTAATCCTAACTTCTTCATATTCCATTCGAGGCTCTTAATTTATGAAGGGAATTAGACTCATACCTGAAGTTGGCTGAGATTCAAAGGTTTCTCTGAAGTTCCTCCTCTTCCTTAGTTTTTTCTTCAATTTTCCTTCTTTTCTTCTCTTCCTTTTCTTTCTCTTTCTCTCACTTTCAATTAGGGTTCTAAAAGGAGTGAAAGAGGCTAAGGGACATCCTATTTATAGAGGAAAACCCTCCAAAATAAGTCCCATCGAGTTTAGAAAAGAGCCCCTTGAAATTAGGAAAGTTTCCTAATTTACGGTTTCTGTCTATCATCATAGGGTCGCATGTAGGGTCGTAGGATCCATCGACCCTACGTTTTTCTAGTCATGTGATCCTAAGACTAGAAAATAATAGGTTGGACTTCTGTTGAGGTGGGGTCGACCCTACCTGTTTAGGCATGCGACCCTACCCTCATATTTACTGTTTTTGGGTCAAATTCATACTTGGTCTTGTGATTTCCTTCACGCACTTGGTCAACTTGGCTCGACCATGATAGGTAGACCTGGTACAAGGTGGTAAGACCGGTTAGTTTGACACGGGTCTTACAAGTTGGATCGGGGCGACCTTACAATACCCCAAGATATTGGCTACTAGCCGCGGTATAGGCACACGGAAACCAGCCTTAAACATCTCCAGATTCACACAAAGTTCTGACCGAAGGTTCCAACATGCCCTATCACCTGGGTCTGGCATTTGGATCTCCACATCAGTAGGTATCTGATAACATTCTCGAAAGCTGAAAAATTTGGCCGTTGTAAGGAGGCAAACTTCCTCCCTCTCATCAAATTCAAGAGGGGGATCAGCCTCCTCGCGGGCCTCATAAATCACCTCGGCACCCAATTCATGAGTCGACACCCCAACCGCTAGTTCCTGTCGAGACAAGCCAGAGGAAGGACCAGCCCTAATATTCGTCCGAGGCAGGCCTCGAGCTCGTTCGATGCATTTTTCTGTCCTTAACTCAATCTTGAGACCACCCTCGGATGCCCGATCCGTAGAAGCTTCCTTCGATGATGTGCTAGCAGTAGACCCGCTGCTGGACGAGGTGGAACTACCGCTGGATGAAGATGACCCTCGATCTGCTTCCCCCAAGGTCTCAATATCTACCTCCATATCGGTATCTCCCCCGCTACCAGTCATTGGTTATGGAAATCTACACACAATGGACCAACAAACCAGTTCAAGGAAAGCAACACTTACTAAAAAAGAAAGAGGTAATCTGAACAGCTTGGGCCAATGCCAAGAAATTTCCTTCGACCAAAACCGATGCCGAGCCTTCCGTCTGCAGCCTGAGGAATGGATATCCAGAGTGGGGGGCTACCCCCCGCTCATTTAATTAAACAGCCCAGTGAAAGGCACCCAGCTCGAGGAGGACAATTCCACATGGCGCCTGTCGACAGGACTATTAAAGAAGTAGCATTTATTACCGACAACAACTATCGGGTCTGTTCATCGGGTCCCGTTTTGCGGTATCCATGACTCCAACCCACGTCCAAGTCCAAATCCACCAGTCGATCACGTGTACATCCCATGACTACATCGGTCGAATTTCTCATCGGCCCGATGTGTATTGGCCGTGCCGCCCACATCGGTCCCATCACATTGGCCATCCAAAAGGAAGCATCAGTCACGTATACATCCCATGACCACATCGGTCAAGTTTATCATGGTTGCCCGATGTGTACTGACTGCGCCGCCCACATTGGTCCCATCACATCGACCTTCTAAAAAAGAAGCATCAGTCACATGTACATCTCGTGACCACATCGGTCAAGTTTATTATGATTTCCCAATGTGTACTGGCTGCGCAACCCACATCGGCCCACTCACATCGGGCTTCCAATGAAAGCATCGATCACGTGTACACCCCGTGATTACATCAGTCAAATTTATTGTGGTTGCCTGATGCGTACTGGCCACGTAGCCCACATCAGCCCCGCCACATCGAACTTCCACCAAAGCATTGGTCACGTGTACATCCCATGACCAGACCAGTCAAATTTCTCATGATAGCCCGATGTGCACTGGCCGCGCCGCCCACATCGGCACCGTCACATCAACCTTACCATCAACGCATCGGCCACGCCCCAATTTTCCACATCGGCCTTGATCTTCCACCCCGCGAATGGCATGGAAAAGGCTTCCCTACATTGGAAGAATAGGATCTAAGCCCAGCCGAACTTTTCTGATTCAGCAGAGCAACGAGGTAAGTGATTGGGACGAATTTCTAATCTCCTTCTCTGCTCAACCGAACCTTATAGATTCAGTAGAGCAACGAGACAAGTGATTGGGATAAATTTCTACTCTTCTTCCCTGCTCAGTCGAACCTTACAGATTCAGCAGAGCAACGAGACAAGTGTTGAGAAAATCTACCACGTCACCAATAAAACCGCGTCACTTAGGACTCGATCAGCAAACCACAAGGACGTTTTAGGGACCGAAATCTACAAATGGACAAAAACGACATTTAAGGAAAAAGCACTATTCACTATAAATAGACCAAATCCTGAGAATTCAGGTACAAAACCATTAATTACTCATCCTTGGGATTCTCGCTCTGACACTTTGGACCCAGGACTTCTTCCTTGCCCCACCACATAAAAGGTGGGCTTGGATCCCAGGCCCATTGACCGTTCATAGAT
>CM053267.1:78965298-78994013 GCA_028583415.1 Protea cynaroides | reverse complement strand
ATGTTCCATGTGTCCATGCTGAAAAAGTACATCAGTGACCCAGGACATGTGTTGCCAACCAAACCACCACAACTAAAGGATGATTTATCATATGAAGTTGAACTATGAAGGATTACAGACCAAAAATTGCAGGAACCTAGAAACAGAAGTATTCCTTTTGTCAAGGTGATGTAGAGAAGTCATAACGAAGAAGAAGCTTCATGGGAAAAGGAAGATGACATGCAGGAGTAGTATCTGCATTTGTTCAATGATGAAGGTATGTCGAATTTCAAGAACAAATTTTTTTTGTAGGGGGTGGAGTTATAAGACCTACACCCAAAATTTTGGTCCTAATTTGAAATTTTAACTTTGTAACAGGTCTTACCATGATAAACGACTCAAACCAACGTGGATAGGACTTATGAAACCCAACCAAGTAATCTAGTTTAACCCTAGCACTCAAAACTATAAATGCAGAACTTAAACTAGGGGTCCGGCATGTCGCACCTAGGTGTGGTCTGTTACGTTCCTTACCCTAGTGCCGCACCCCTTGTTTCAAAATTGGTTTAGAAAACCAGTCAGACCTAGTATCAGATTAGACCTTTTAGAGGAGATGTCCAAGTCCATTCTCAGTTTTGAAATAGGTAGAGAGGAAGGAATCCTCCAATACACCTTGATTGGAGCCCCAAATTTACTCCAATGAGAATGGAGTATGGGATTTGGCCATACTCCGTCCTTTCTCTTCTTCATTCTTTGCAAACCAAAAAGAGAAAAGAGAGCAGCTCTGTTATGCCTGGAGAAGAAGGAAGAAAGCTGAAGGAGAAAGGAATCTCCGCAACCAAAGGAGACTACCATTGGAGGACACCGACACTAGAGATCAATATCTGGTATCGATTCTCTTCATCTCCTTGTTTCTAGTTGAGTTAAACTAAATCTATAGGAACCCAAGGTATTTCTAAACATGATTCTCAAATCTTTAGTTCCTATAATAAGTATTGAAACCTATTCAAAGATCCAACCAGAATATGGATCCGAATCAAAGATGAATTGGGATCCCCAAAATATTGAAAGAAGGTATTCTAATGGGTTATTGATAGGATCTAAGTCCTCCAAACCCAAATGATAAATCTACAGGGTTTATTATGAATCCAGACCCAAGGAAACCTGCCCTGACATTGCTAGAAGTGAACTTGAGAAATACAAATTCAGATCTAGCAATATCGATATGGTGGAAATTAGGAACAATGCTCAAACCATGAGTTTGAATGAGAATTTCGAGCCCAAACTCACTGTGTGAGTCTAACATAATGTTAGAAACCCACTGGAGGAAAATCGATGAGTCTTCGCAACGTTTCGATGTACGGTAGACTACGTGCCGCACGTTTACTGCCAAGTGACATGCGGTCATTCATGTATCGAATGGCGACTCAAACCCAGATGAAGGTCTTTCTCTGAGAGCACCTTTCTAAAAATTTTAGGAACCTACTTATGTGTTCATATCCCAGGAAACATAAGTCTACATAGGAGTATTCCATCATTTCAACCTAGAAATTAATGTTTATTTTCCATATGCTTGCTATTTAGGAATTTTATGTGAGGGAGACACTAGGCAGCAAGTATAAAGCATTTATTAATGATTGATAGACCTTTGGAAAGTATAAATAAAATACTAGGCTATGCTGGACAACCAATAGAGACAACTACTGAACTAATAAATTTAAATACTATTGTTAAGGCAACTAAGGTACGAGAAGAGTATTGTAAAAGCTGCTCGAGGTTGAACACTTAGTTACCTTTACTATTGCCACATCTGGTAAGGGAATTGAACCTTTGTTTGGTAGCTTAGTTACATTTATTTTGTTGGATGGTGTAATGTAAGTGACAACATGCTTTATGTTTGATAACATGCCATCCAATAAATTATACTGTGTGTTCATGCATATGCATTCTTTTGTATATGATCAGTAAAACCCAAAGTGGTTTGGAAGCGGGGTGGAATGGGATACCTCATGACCTCCCCATGAAAGGTAGAGCTGGTCTTGTTCTTTCATGATGTTTGGTTAAGTCAGTAAGGAGGAAGGTGGGTGGAATGAGATGCTTGCCCCACTTCTTACTGGCACTGCTTTGCATTGACCATATGTAACCTAGCTAAGTCACGATGTCTTATGTGGAGGCTCGGACAGGGTCGGAAGCTTGGCGAAGTTACGGTCAAGTAAAATGATTTAATTAGGTGAAAAAGGCTAGTTAAACATAATTATCTCGATAACTGTACCCCTAGCCATTGAGAGGTTATGTAATGGCATGGGTTCAATAAAAAGGTGGTATGAACATAGCTGCAATGCTCCCCATGCCCGATGTAGTATGGATGGGATGGTTAGTCGACTAGTGGGATTACCATCTCCTCAAGTGCTCGATGGACTATGGACTTAGATGAGTTTGGTGTAAGCAACGGGTAGAAAACAGACTTGCATTCCAATGACAGACCCATACTTGGGGGATGTGCTATTCTCTATGTATGGGACAATATCATTCTAATCGGAGAAGACCTGCATAGCCTGGAGACTTTGTGTGTGGGTTGTCTTGAGTTGATGCTTATAATTATATGCCAGATCGTAGTTGTTAATTCATGCATCTTGAATGTGCACGTTTGATTTCCTTGCTAAGCTCGATGGTTGAGCTTACCCTTGTGTATACAAACTCTTTTAGATGCAGGTATAATGGAAAGCGATGCCGTGGACGTTAATGACGATGACGTTCATGACGAGATGTGCGAGTGTGACGACTATGTCTACAGATAGACATATGCACAATTGATGAACCATTTAAATTCAGTTAATTTTAATTGAAGTTTGAGGGCATGTTGCCTATTTGAATAATTTTACATTTGAAGGTTTTATTTATTTACCTATTTATGCTTACAATGGTTTGGGAATTTGTTATTAATATTACCATTGAATATTTCACTAAATGAAAGTTATTATTAGTAAAACATTCACTATAATCTCTGTGGAGGCCTTTTAAAATATGGTGGTGTGTTTTTATTTACCATTTATTTTGTGATGCTATTTTTTTAATGGAGAATGTTCCATGTCCCGTGATCCTGAAAGGGGATTTCCAATGCCCTAAATTAGGAGGTGGTGATCTCATCCATTCCATAGTACCGATACATTGGGAACAAGGTCTGACATTTACTCTTAGATTTAATTTCCTATTTTGGTTATGAAACATGTAATGGTTTATTTATTATGTTTAGGTTTACTTAAAGATAATTGGTTTAGTATTTATTTATCACATTAGATACTCAATTCATTATTAATAAAGACTTTCACTATTTATTTTATTATCTTTGATTGTGATGTGGAATGTGTTTGATTTGGATGGTTGGTACGGTCTTATGTAATCCTGGCGTAAATCATTTATTCATATGATGGTTCATTCACACTTCTGATTCATCCAGAATTGGGGTGTGACAACAGGAACCTTTCGTGACTATCTAAACTTAGTGTCCAAACCTTCTATCTAGAGGATTCCAGATTGGAAGACCCTTATACAAGAAGTTTACTGTGACTGTTCGGACATTCTGATTCTATAATAGAAATCCTCAACACAGGAAGGCTATTGGGTCAATCCAGACCCATGATTTTTGTGTTCGGATGACCAACCGGACCTACTGTATGGACTCTCTTACACAGTTTGGACCTTAGTCCATCTCCGTAGAGTCGGTGGTTCCTTCCTCTCTTTCCTAGGTATGATTAACCTCCTAGAGAACACCACTGGGTGCCTTGTCTCCACCCCAAGGTTTCTTCTAAGGTTTCAAATCCATCCTACGGTTTGCAGTCCTGGATCCTGATCAAATCTAGATTGCATTGTCGTTTCATGTTGGTATGCCATTAATAGTTGATGGAGGTCTCACCTCCATGGCCACAAGGAGTTCTCTCACCCTCTGAGGGTTTCTACAACATCCAAAACTTACAAAGGAAGCTAAGGCACTTACCAATATTGTTTTCGTTCGTTAGCTTATGGATAGTCTTAGAAGAACTTCTTACATGGTCGTCTTCTTCCCCTCTCACTCTCTCTTCCTAGTTCTTCACTCTATTTTTGTTAGGGATAAAAGTGCAAACTAGAGAGAAAAAGTAAAGATCAAGCAAACACACAAACACCAAAATTTACCATGGTTTAACACCCAATCCGGAATTCCTACCTCCACCCCAAAGAATAAGATAATTTCTTTCTTTATTTACAATAAAGCTCTATATCTTTCTCCACCTGACAAAGTGCTCTTCTTAGCTCTAACTTTGCCTAGGGTTTTCCCATTGAGACAATAAATAGGATCCCTAGAAACTCTAATCCCACACAATTACAGATTAACCCATTGTACATGTAATGGACCCAAACATAAGTACAAATACAACTCTAATAACTATGTAGATCTCAAATAATACAAGACACAACCCAACAAATCTCCATATGGCTTGGATTCTACAAGCCACCTTGAAGAAGAATTCATTGATGTCGGTTTTGCAAACTCATCCATTGTCTTTGCCAAATCGCTACACCCAAACTGGTATAGCCCACACTCCATCTAGGTGTCCCACACAACTCACTGCTGCATGATGTGATGTGACTCCACCTCTCTCATTGCTGCAACACCATCGGAGAGATCACTTCCACTCACAAGATCTGAAGTGAAAGAAACTCGCTTCTTCCCAGATCTGCACTTATTTACAACTTAAATTTTTTGTAGACTTTGTTTTCCATCTATTCCTTTGCCTGAGTTCCAATAGAAGTACCATCTATTTCAACACTCCCTACAAGTCTGTACAGAATCATCTGTCCTTGCATTACAACCATGGCTCTTCTGGAGACCTTGAGAACTCCACCTTCAAATGAGCATCTATAGCCTCTCGAATCCAGTGTTCCCAATGAAATCAGATTTTTTCATAGATTTGGCACATGTCTAACCCTAGTTACAATTTGCACAACCCCATCAAACATGCGAATCTATATAGCCCCCATCCCAACAACCTTGCTTTCAACATCATTTTCCATTCTGACGGTACCCTTCTCACATTCATGATATGTAGCAAATTATTTCCTAATAGAACACATATGAAATGAATAACCCAAATCTAAATTCCGATCTGAAGTATCCGTACCTAATGAAGTAGTAAGATAGACATCTCCATCACTCCACCCTTCCATGATAGCAGTTGTAGATGATTTTCCTTGACTCTCCTTGTCTTCCTTTTATTTTCTATCCTCCTTACTCTTTGGATAATTTCTCTTTATATGACAATCCTCCTTGCAATAATAACAAATTATTTTACGACCTTGTGACTTAGCGTGGCTCTTATTCTTGCCATATTCCTATCTCCAATTTGATCTTCCCTTGCCCTGACCATCAACTGTAACTAAGGCATTACCCTCTTCTGTTATCCCCTCACCATTATTTTTCCACCATGTCTCATTCATTAACAAAGCAACAATAACATTATCAAGTTTGAGAGTATCCTTACTAAATAACAGTGTAGTCATAATGTGATTAAATGAAAGAGGTAATGAGGCCAATAGGAGAAGTGTATCGTCATCCTTTTCGATCTTTACATCAAGAGCTGACAACTCTGTTAGAATTCTGTTGAACTCATCAATGTGCACCTTAAATTTTGTTTTATCTAACAAGCAAAGGCCATCCAATTGTTTCTTCAAGAACAACCAATCTGTCAATGACTTGGACTTGTACCTACTCTCAAGCTTGGCTTAAACTTCTTCTAGATCCTCTAAACCAATGACCTCACAAAGAGTGCTATCCACTAGAAATAACTAGAACGTGCTATTTGTTAGATCCCTCAACTCTAGCCACTCATCATCTGTCATATTTTTTGACTTGTTTGATTTATTCTTGAGAGCCTTCATAGTCCCCTCCCTGATAAGAATATTCTTCACCCATTGTTACCGTAAGGTAAAATCATTATGGCCATTGAAGGGTTCAATGGAGAAGTTTAAACCTTTCGTCACCATCTGATTAACACGATGTTTGCCTTCTGCCCACCATCAACTTCAAAGAATTTAATTATCACACCCAAGAACCCTTGGAACAACAACTTCTATGTCTATTCTCTTCTTTCTTTGAACAACACAATGTAAGTACGATGCCGTACTCACTTTTTCTCTCTTTTTTACTTAACTACTTTTTACCTTCTTCCTCTTTTCTCGTATTAACGAGGAAGAAAACACAACAAAGTCCATACCTTGTTTCCCTTTTTGTTTCCTCAATTCCTTGTAATGATGTTCCTTTTGAAAAGTAAAACAAAATAAATAAATAAAAAATCAAGGTCCTTACAGTCTGTACATTCTTTTGCTTTTACCTTTTTTTTTTAATTTTTTTTCTTTTTAAAGTCTTTTCATTGAACTCCTCTTATTCCAATCGACTTGAAAAAAAAAATCATCCTTCTCTAAGAAACCTTGTGCACCTCCCTTTCTCCAGATCCGTGACGATCTGTCGAACCTTGCTCTGATACCACTTGTTAGGAATGAAAGAGCAAACTAGAAAGAAAAAACGAAGAATAAGCAGACACACAAACACCAGGATTTACTATGGTTCAGCACCCAATCTGAAATGTCTACCTCCACCTAGAGAATGAGAGAATTTCTTTATTCACAAGAAAGATCTACACCTCTTTCCACCTAATAAAATATTCTCCTTTGCTCTAATCTTGCCTAGGGTATTGCCATAGAGACAATATATAGGATCCCTAGAAACCCTAATCTCACACAATTATAGATTAACCCATTGTACATGTAATGGACCCAAACCCAAATACAAATATAACTCTGATAATTGTGTAAACCCCACAGAATATAAGACACAACCCAACAACTCTCTTAGAAATGCATCAGATTCAAAGTGAGGACTTTCACTTGACTCTAACCAACTTATGTACAAGGAGAGGGAGTCCGTCATGGACTGGGGTCTCCCACTTTTTTTATATGCTTTGATCATTTATTCCAAGGAAAGAGAAAAAAAGGCGGAGGGGGGGGGGGAGGGTTAAAATTACAAGCCAACTAGTAAAACAATGGAGATTCGCATCTCAGACAAAGAAGGAGATCCCACACAACGCAAAAAGTAAACCAGTGAGCTCTTAGCCCCTCTCATAAGATTACGTAACCCATACCCCACAATGATTGAAGATAATTATTCCTTAGAGATTGTTTACTGAAAAGAGGGAACAATTTACATTTGTCTTTCACCAATTAAATGAACTTTTCAGTCACCATTTCCCTTGGAGTTGCCTTGTTTCTGAAGATGGAGTTATTCCTCTCCCTCCATATTAAGGCAATAGTGCAACAGAAAGCTAGTTTTGCAATCTTGCCCATTGATCAGGCCTTCCAAAATGTCTTGAAATCCACTTAGCCTCCTATATGATTGTTCTTCCCATTGTTTGATTTTTGCCATACATCCCTTTGATCACTCTCCATATGCATGTTGAGTATGGACATTAGAAGAATAAATGGTCCTTGGTAGTATTCACATTTATATTTCTTTTACTTAACTGATCTGAGGTTAGAAGTCCATGTAAGAATTTTGGATATATCATCTTTGAGTTTTCCCATGGGATTTTTCATGAACCCTAACAAACACACTACACAGATTACTAGAATACAATGGGTATTGAAAAGAGATGATTAGAGACATACCTCTTGTTGTAGATTGATTTTCGATCGTTTTCCCTTTTGATTTAAATGCTTGGAATGCTTGGATCAAAGTTTTCCACAGCCTGTCGGGATCCCTTGACCTTCTCTCTGCATATGGGAACAGGAGAAGAAAATAACACCATGGCTGTGGGGACTCTAACCATTGGTATTTATAATACCACCCCCAACCCTGGACCAGTCCCACAGTGGACCAGGTTGGTCCATTTCTAATCATACTTAAACCGGTTTACCTGTAACTAGACTCCCACTAAACCAACTTACCTTATAATTAATTTAGCCCATAAAAATATCTTACAATCTCCCACTTGGGCTATATTAATTATAAATTTGCCATTGATCCATTGTGGCCATGGGATCTAATTACACCAAAACCATCCTTTACTTTGATCTAGTCATCAAGCCTACCAATGTCGAACAATAGCGGAAAGTACTACACATCCGGTGTACCCCCTTCTGTCAGTCACATACAGAGGTCTACTTAATGACATAAATCACTTTGAGATGAATACTTGAGTCCAATGATGCATTACCACGATCCCGTTACCTTAAAATCCTTATAGGTCAACGCACTTTGATATTACCCAACTTATATAGGCAAACCGCCTCCAGTTTGGACTAATATCATACTTTGGCTTACCACCTTCTTTGGCTAAATACCGCCTTCTTTGGTTAAATACTGCCTTGCAATTTTGACAAGTCTTAAATAATCAAAAATACATACAAGCAATAAATGCTCACTAATAATCCTGCCCATTAAACCACAAACAGAACAATCAATTACAGATAAACCATCAATTACCAGATCTCCCACTAACCAAGCAGATCTAAACACTCCCACTGACTAAGAGAATCTAAAGACTCCCACAGACAAAACATTTTCAACCATTCCAAGAAAACCTTTTCAACCTATCTCTACATTGCCCTAGAGATCAACTATGACTGGTACAACTAGTCAAACCTAGGATTGCACAGTCAAACATGAAAAACTATTCACCACATCACATAACAAATATAATCAACATTACATGCAGTCATTTACCTTACAACATCATAGGCATAATTTCTTTCAATTTAATTGAAAAGAAAAACATTATATTCTGATATTTCAAATAATATCATTACATTTTAATATGGGAACAATATGCTAAGTCAAACAATAAACATAAAACAAAGTAAAATCAAAAGCAGAAAAAACATTTGAATGTAAAAGAAGCTTTACAATATTCAAGCCAACAGTCTTCAATCCTAGAACCATTATCTCTTTCTAGATATGCTTATCTGGTTTAACAGTACTTGGTCAAACCACCTATCTTTTGTCAATCTACTCATCTATGAGTAATCCACCTTAGAGTTATCCAACAACAATCTTATCACTAGCTATTTCTCCCCTTTGGTAATGTAAGCCACCTAGATCTGAATATTTATTTTCTAGCAAGGAATGAAATATATTTAATATATCAATTACATTGGTCTCATTATCCTTGAGCTTTTCAGTGATAGTTAACAGCTCCCAAAAATACTTCCTCACATTACCATTTCCAGCATAACTGGTACTAGAGAAATAGGTTAATAAACTATCTTCCGACCCCCTTTAAAATATTATTCTTATCCTTTGGATTTTTCTTAGATATTTCCTTCGCAATATTTCTTATCTTAATACTGCTACACATAACCTCAATAGTAGAATACCTCACAACTTATGTAAACTACTATGAAAGATACATCTAGGTCAAACGATCCTAGACTAGTCTCCAACCTTTTCATAATAAATTTTATTCTTTGTCCCAGAAAGAGAAAAAGATAGATATCAAAACATTCTTTGGGACAGTCATACTTGGATGAACACATCAGTGTATAAGTTTAAATACAGTATCTAACAACTGAAGACTCATACACATACTATTTACTTGCATTAACCATATAAACCTTCAGGCAAATAAATATCATTTTTCAAGAGTTAACCAACTACACATTCTCCTTTGGGATAAACATGCAGTAGTCTTCTCAGTTTCTGTGCAATAACTGCAAAAGAATAATGACTCTCAAAAATCCTCCCACCTTTGGGTTAATGAGACTCCCTAAAGTCAAAACCCTTTCAATTCATGTGCATAAACATACCTTTAACTTTGACAATGTCACCTTTGGGTAAACACTGACTTTCTTAGCTGCTTTTCACACCATGAAGAACAGTGTATTAATATATCCTTTATTATATATGTAAATGCACAAATTTAGGGTTTGAGGACCACCATGTTGGAACTGAGTGTACCACTTTGGTGGATTCCATCCAATCTTCACATGATACCCACAAACCTTAATTTGATCAAAACTTAACAATGCCACCTTTGGGTATACATCGCCCTTACATAAGCATTTACAAATACATGAACTTTGAATTTGAAGACATCATGATGAAACTAGGTGTACCACTTTGGTGGGTTCCACCCAATTCCACAGTGATATCCTCAAACCCTACTTTGCAGCACCTTGTGGGTCAATAAACAAAATATCATGCACACATAACCTTTTACAAGTATCTGGTACAAAAAAAAATGATAAATAAGTAAAAAACTATAAATTGGATTAATTTGGGGTACCTTTTAATCAAAATAAATTCCCCAAATCACCAAACTGTATCAAACTATGTACCAAACTGTAGAGCATCAAAATACGAAATCAACGCAAAAAACTGCGTTAAAATCTGACGCTCCTAGCTCTCACAATCGCCGATCAAAGTTGGCTTATGCATTCTTGCATCCTGAACCGGTTCTAGCCGGTTCATCCGGGTTCAATTTGGTCTAACCGGGCTCGGTTATGGGCGGACCGAACCCACAAAACAGATTTAATGCTTTGGTCCAGACCAAACTAAACGGTCTGGACCTTAAACCGAACCGTAAACCGGCGGTTCAACCTCTGGTCCAACCAACCCACAATTCCAGGTTTCTGGGTCAAGTTTTCGGGTCGCATTAACCGGTTTTGGGTCAAAAAGTTTGGTCGGCGGGTTGGGTTATCACGTTGACCCGTCCCAGATTCTGGTCGGGTTTGACTCCCTTGGCTGGCTTGGCCTGGCTGGGTTTGCCAGGTCTAGACTGGGCCTGGGCTGGGCCAGCCCTGGCAGAACTGGTCTGGGCCTGGCGCGCCTGGGCTGGGTAGACTCGGCCCGAGTCAACCCAGCGAACCCATTAGGGTTCACGATTCGGCGCCGAGTCAACCCGACGATGACTCGGCGCCGTCAGAGTTCTTTTTTTATTTTTTTTACTTTTCCAACCGCTGGCGCATGGATCTCATGCGCCTTTTTAGGCGGCGCGTGAGGGCGCATCGGGTAGTTTCCGGCCACCAACTTTATGTCGCCGGCTCCGTCTCTCCGAGGCCTACAATCCTGTATAACTTATTTTGCTTTTTAGTGGTCCGAAAAAAAATTTCAAGGGTCCAAACCCTAGACAAGTTTGTAGAAAATTTTGGGAGAAAAATCTCTCCCTTTTTGAATTCATTCAAACATAAAGTTTTAACAATAATTTCCCATGATTCTAGATCTGTGTAGGTGGCTCTGATACCACTATAAGAATTTTGGATAAATCCTCTTTGAGTTTTCCCATGAGATTTCCCATGAACCCTAACAAACACACTACACAGATTACTAGAATACAATGGGTATTGAAAAGAGATGATTAGAGACATACCTCTTGCTGTAGATTGATTTCCGACCGTTTTCCCTTTTGATTTGAATGTTTGGAATGCTTGGATCAAAGTCTTCCACAGCCTGTCGGGATCCCTTGACCTTCTCTCTGCGTATGGGAACATGAGAAGAAAATAATACCGTGGCTGTGGGGGCTCTAACCATTGATATTTATAATACCACCCCCAATCCTGGACCAGTCCCACAGTGGACCAGGTTGGTCCATCTCTAATCATACTTAAACCGGTTTACCTGTAACTAGAATCCCACTGAACCAACTTACCTTATAATTAATTTAGCCCATAAAAATATCTTACAGTCCATTCCTCAGACATCTCTATGTAGTGATGTTAAACCTTGGGATATTGTTGGAGAACCTAATAGCTTTGTTCCATTGGATTTTTGGAGCTGATTTCCTGGTCGTATTCCATAGGTTTTTCTCATTACATTCAGCAAATTTCCCATCCACAATTTTTCCAGCATACCTAATACTGCATGCTTGGAGGCAAACGATGCACAAGATGGAGATTATTCCACACCTCCATAAGTTGTGCGCTTTGAATTTAACCGGGGTCTAACACCCCATTTTGACATATTGATGCAACTGCTTCTGACGTTGATAGCTCACCTGACCTCCATATGTCCTCACCATATTCCTTGACAAGGATTCTTTTTTGGTGCCATGGATCAAGCCATAGCTTAGGAAGGAGGAAGTCTCACTCTTGTAGTGGGAGTTGGTTACTCATAATGACAAGTGTCACTCTAAACTAGTTTCCATTATGTTTCTCTCTCTTATCATAGGCGGTTACCCATTCCTTAAGGCTATGTTTGGTATCATTTTTGTTTTTTTTTTATCTATTTAACAAAAATTATTTTCAAAATAATTTTTGTTCAAAAATAAAATATTGTTTGGTAGCTATAATAAAAATAGATGGTAGAATGAAAAACAGATTTGGCATACTATGTCTAAAAATGATTTTGAAAGTTTTCCTCTTCCTCTGTCATGGAGCGTCTATTCCTCTTCCTCTGTCAAGGGATTATGGAAAGAAATCAAACCAGGAACCGTCTTTGGAGAAACGATGTCGCCTCCGTTGAAATGATTGTCGTCGTCGTCGTCGTCGCCGTCAGAGCCGTCTTTAGGACGAAGTTGCAGGTCTGCGTCTCTGTGCTTTGCTTCCGTTCGTCAACGAGAAGAGTGTTTGAGGGTTTGATTTGGGGTGGTTTTATAAAAGGAAAGTAAATTATTTTTTTAACCCTTTATTTTAACACATGTTTTAAGTGTTTTGCACAAAACACAACAAAAATAATTTTTGACCAAAAATCAAAAAGAGGTTGAGACCTCTTTTTGAATTTTGACTTGTTTATTTTTATTTTTCATAAATAACACTCATAAATTATGCCAAACCCTTTCAAAACTATAAATTTGAACAAAAATCAAAAACAAAAATGATACCAAACACAGCCTAACTCCTTTGTGGGATAAGGAGTAGGTCCCACTATATTATTCTTGGATAATTAAAAGTTAATCAAATTAATATTCTTCGGACCTAACCTGAAGCTTCACCAGTTTGGGTTTTAACCCAGGCTACGGTTTAGTCATCCGATAGTAGGGACCGGACACAAGTCTCTATCCAGACAATTTGTGTTTGAACCATAGTTAGTTAATACAAGAATGGGGAAAAACTTTGAATGGTGCAAAAATTAAATGTGAGATCAATTATACGGTCTCTTTTTTAAAACGGTAAAAAATAAAAACGAACGGTACAGATTTTAAACGGAAAAATTTAAACAATACTGAACCAAAAAAATAGTTATATATAATGATAAATTAAGCAGTTATTAAAGCAGTTATTACTTAAATAGTTGCATCAAAAGTTCAAGGCAACTATAAAATTTAAGAAAAAAAAATACATATGAATGTCCACATCTCAATCCAAATTCCATAATCCATTACAAACTGTAGAATCCATTAAAAAAGTACTTCACCTTCAATAACGGAAGGGAGTTCCGAATTCAAAATTTTGTTAAAGGAACATACAAATTATAAAAGAGTTTCATACGTCAACTTAAAAGAGCCATAAACAAATGTTCTAAAGTTTAGACACAATATAAGAATTCCAAATTCATGAAGAAAAATAAAAGATGTCTAAATATCAAGATCTAGAGTTGCATCAAACATTTGAAGTATATCTCGTAGATCCATCACACTCTCATCAACTATAACGTTGGATTGACTAGGTTTAGCTTTAACAAATGTTTGTTCAAGTCTCTCCATCTCCACTCAATGTCATCTTTGAGCATATCACCAAGTTGTTATAAATCATTGGGCGTTTGCATATTTCTCTTTCATCAAAGAATTCATCTTATTGTACAAATCTTTTAGCATATTTGGGCCAATCTATTTCTCATTTTTGTTTGTATTGCATCCCAAGTACTCTAATTTCGCTCACAAAGAGAATTACAAGGTTGGCTCAAAGTTAACCTTTTGAAGAGCAAACCCTTACAAATGATCACAAGTAAAGAATATAAGCATGCTATATTTAATAATGAAATACAATTAAATGAAATTAACTAAAACACTTGCTTGGATGAACTCTTCTCATCATTGTCTTTCCTGTGGTAGAAAATAACGCTAGGTGTTTCATCATAAGATAACTAACAATTCATCCAAATCATGTTTATCATAGGAGCCAATGTCTCCATAACATAATTAGATGCCTCCACATATTCACGTGAATCTATGATAAGTTCGCTGACACACAATAAAAGAGGATTTAGAACTGCAACAAAGAAATGAATTTTATGAACAATGTTCTCTGCAACCTACTGGTAAACAAGTCCATGATGATTAAATACTTGGTTTCATCATTCTCCAAAAATTTCTTTAGTGTACACACTCTTTTATTTTAATTTTTTTGGATTCTGATGTAGGTTTTACTATTGGTGATTTCATGGACTCTCCCGTCATTGATGGAGTCTAAACTGAAGATGTTGCTCATGGTTCCACTTATAAGTGTGATGCATGTGTTTACAACTATTGATTGTAGACAAAGTTAGTCTAGTTATTTCTTTTATTTTGGAGGACATGCTGTCCTAAGTACAGTGTCACATACTTGATTAATTATTTGAGGATATTTATTATTTATGTTTTGGTTTGATTTACTGAGATAAACCTATAATTACATTAGTATCATTTAGTGATCAGTTTACTATATGATTTTATTATAGGACTTCTGCTTTTGTCTTTGTTATTTTACTTTGATTATTGTGTGGTTGGTTATATCATGTGTGTGAGAAATTGGTACCAATGCTTGGCATAGGATTGGCTTGTTGTCAAGTGATCTAATCGCACCTCCAAGGCTTCGGATGTGGGGTGTGACACATTACCCTGTTGTGCAACGCTAGCTGGAGGTGAGATCTCAACAGCTCGCAGTGACATCATGTACTGCCATTCCACCAGCTTCTTCTACCGGCTACTCTCCCCTACCTCCAAGGGTGCTTCTGAGCCACCCTCGCCTCTGCCACTTCTTCCCTAGCAATGCCCACTGTGAAATCAAGAACCCAAAGCGGTTAGTAGTTGATGTGATTACTCAACTTGATGATGCACCATGCGTAAGTTAGCTCACCTAGGAGCCCGGCTTCACGCAAGAACTCCTCGCTATCAAGCTGCTTGGTCTCAGCCACCATCGTTTCACCCATGTGATGGACGGCCTCAGTTTCCTTCGAGATCAGTAGCACACTACCATTGAGCGGTGTTGTCTCCAAGAACTCCCACATGCTTTCGATGGGAAACCCAGCCTCTCGCTACAAACAAAAAACTTGGTCTTCCATCCATGGATCGAGGACGGCTTCTTAGCTAAGATTGGTCGAATCCAATGTCGGCGACTAAAAAGAATTAACCGTGGTTCTTCTCGTCATTCGCGTTGATAATAGAGCAGTACCAGAAGAGGTTCAATGTCGACCTCTGCCCGATACTAAGTAAGTACACAAAGAAGGCCATGTTGTACTTCCATCCATTTGGTGCTATCTGGGCAGGCACGAGGCGGTATAATCGGAGGATATCTACCACCACGTGATGCATCAAGAACTGAAAGCCAGTCCTAAACATATCCTTGTATACCCACAATTCGTCACTCGACCCACTACAAGCTCTTTCCTTCGGAAACGGCATCTTTAGAGTCACATTCACTGGAATCTAGTACTTATTTTTCAAGCTAGCCACGCTGGACATCCTCGATTTACATTGTTCGCCCAGGGCATGGACAACTAGAGTTGGGTCGAAAGGGCCCAATCTCCCCCATGGCTACGACTGTGAAGAGATGTCTCCTCATACCCCCCAATGAGGACGACTTATCAGACCCGGATGATGATTGATCGCTCGGAGATATATTCTCCATATTCCTCTCTGACCCATTTTGTGAATCCTCAGACACAGACAAGGTAAAGTAAAACGAAAAGATTTGAAGAAATTGATTTATTGATCAGAGACAAATCAAGCTACGAGACTCAAAATTGCCGTGCACTACCAGCCAAAGAACCGACCAAAATCCCACTGACTACCCACACACAATCGAGCACACTCGCAAGATGGCACAAATGCCGACTTCGAACAATAAAACTCGTAAGGTGAAAAATGAGTAACTGCTTGGGGTTTATATAGGCCCTAAGACAATTCTTTGAATACCGAGGCAGTCAAAGACATGCATTAAGGCAGGAGAGGCCTACGGTTCTGTTATGGGGGAAAAACACCACTCAATGGAAATCTTATAGGTGTCACCCAAAATACCTAGATCGATCGGGCATGATAAAGTGGTGCTCGGCCTTTTCTAGTTGGAGTCATGATAAAGTGGCGCTCGGCCTTTTCTGTCGGAGTCATGATAAAGTGGCATTCGGCCTTGTCTGGTCGGAGTCATGATAAAGTGGTGCTCGGCCTTGTCTAGTCGGAGTCATAATTCTATCTGGATACGTCTCCTGGGCGGAGATACAGTCCTATTAGGACACGATGCTGGTCGGAGGTATAGACCTATTCGGTTACGTTTCTTGGTCGGAGGTCAGAGTCTTAAGGTGACTATGTCACGTCAGAGGAGTCCTTCTCCTAATACGATACGATGCCGATCATCACGGTCATGCGGCTATCCGTGTGGTGACACGTACCACTCTTACTGTTGACCGACTTAGCTTCCTTGGCTATAGTCTCCCACTCCTACTCGGAGTCTATGACCTGGGTGTCCCTCAGAGTGACACTTGGCAGTCCTAGTGGCGACCTACTTCCCTAAGTCCTAGTGCCTCCGTGCTTCTTCCCAATCTCTATAGTAGAGGACGATCCCTCAAGGTAAATCATCTAACAATCTCTCCATTCATTCTCGTACGCTCAAACTCTCTCATCGTTCCACTCTTTCTTTAAACTGGAGATAGCCTCCTGCTATCTCTTGACTGTTTACATTGAGAATCTGACTTAGGCATCAGAGTGTACCCGGGGCTTAGTCGCCCAACTCCCTTGTCTCATTTCTGTGATTGCAGGTTGTTCGGATAGCAGACCGGCGGGTGATTTTCCGACCATAACAGTTTGGCACACACTATGGGGCCCTAGACTGAGTTTGACGAACAGTGTACGAGAGAATTCAACCACCATTCCATGACTCACCAAAAAATAAGTGCTCAAGCAGCAATAATCTTAGTAGAGGTAAAGGAAGACAATGACGCCAGCACTGCTAGAGTAGCTCCAAACCCGAGCCGGCGCACACCCCTCCTGTGGCCCCTCCAGCACCACCTTCATTGGCATAACCAGCACCATCGGCTCATTAGTACATGACTTACGAGAAGTTTGAAGTCCTAAGTTAACAGATCACACGACTACCTCCTCACGGCCGACTGTCATCCTTAGGCTCATTTGCGGCCAACTAGCTCACGACCGACCTGCTCCTGGCAGACCAGATGACGGCCGACCAGCTCACAGTGGACCTGCTCATAGCTGACTTATTCTCGGTCGACCAGCTCATGGCCGACCTTCTCATGGTCAATCTGCACACGACTGACTTGTTCTCGGCCGACCAGCTCATGGAATATCAGATCATGGCCGACCAACTCAAGGCCGACCTGCTCATGGATGACTTGTTCTTGGTCGACAAGCCCATGGCCGACCTTCTCATGTAAACTTTCTCACTGCTGACTCACTCTCGACGAACATGCTCAAGGCCGACCCGCTCATGGCTGATCAGATCACGATCGACTTGCTCACGACTGACCAGCTCTTGGCCGACCATCCCAAGGCCGACCAGATCATGGCCTATCAACTCACAATGCATTTGCTTACGGCCGAGTTCTTACGGTCGACCTGCTCACTGCCGAGCTACTCATGGGTGACTACTCACGATCGACCTGCTCATGTCAATGGCTGACCACGAAGAGCAAATGAGTGCCATATCAATGACCGACCACGAAGAGCCGACTGTGCCATGTCAATGGCCGACCATGAAGGACCGGTTGTGCTATGTCAGTGGCCGACCACGAAAGACCGACTGTGTCATGTCAATGACTAACCATGAAGGGCCGACTCATGTACCATGTCAACGGTCGACCATGAAAGATCGACCATGAAGGGTCAACTGTGCTAGGTGACAGAAGCCGAACCAACTAGGGGCACCCGCTCAGCGCGGGTCGAAGACAACACTTCAAGCGTACTAGACATTGCATAAAGCAATACCGACTACGCTTCAGGGGTACCATGACATGCACTCAGCAACACACAATAAATAAAGACATTAAAAAACACTACTACAAATTACGGTCGACCGTGAAAGGCCGACCAACAAATGAGTGCCATGTCAATGGCCAACCACGAAGGGCCGACTGTCCCATGTCAATGGCCAACCACGAAGGGCCGACTGTATCATGTCAACGGCCGACTATGAAAGACCGACCATGAAGGGTCGACTGTGGTATGTCAATGGCCGACCACGAAGGGCCGACTGTCCCATGTCAATGGCCTACCACGAGGCCCAACCAATAAAGGAGTACCAAGTCAATGGTCGATTATGCTGTGCCAATGGCTGACGGTGCCATGTCAAAGGGGTTCAACAACTCTCCGATGTCGTTCCATTCGGCTTCATCATACCTGAATCTGCCTACTTCGGTCCACAAGTAGATCAGGGTAGCACGCAGACCATACCTGAATCTGCCTACTCCGGTCCACAAGCAGACCAGAGTAGCACGCAGACCATACCTGAATCTGCCTACTCTGGTCCACAAGCAGACCAGGGTAGCACGCAGACCATACCTGAATTTGCCTACTCTGGTCCACAAGCAGACCAGAGTAGCAGGCAGACCATACCTGAATCTGCCTACTCTGGTCTACAAGCAGACCGGAGTAGCACGCAGACCACACCTGAATCTACCTACCTAGGTCTACAAGCAAGCCTGAGTAGCACGCAGACCTCACGCATCTCTGCCTGCTCAATTCCACAAGCATACTTGAGCAGGGCAAGGGGTAAGTAGATCTGATTCAACCTAGTTACGTCAAAACTCGGAACATTCAACACTTAGCAATTTTTCTAGTCCTCTACAAACGCACTTGGCGTAGCAACATGCAATATCGATTAGTCGGACTCGGCTAAACTGTTAGCTGTCGAGGCTGCTAGCCAAAGGACATTTGCACTATCGAATCCCTCGCATCCGACAGTGCAAGGGGCATCTATTATGGGGGAAAAACATCACCCAATGGAAATTTTACATGTGGCACCCAAAATCACCTAGGCCAACCAGGCATGATAAAGTGGTACTCGGCCTTTTCTGGTCGGAGTCATGATAAAGTGGTGCTCGGCCTTTTCTGTCGGAGTCATGATAAAGTGGCGCTCGGCCTTGTCTGGTCGGAGTCATAATTCTATTCGGATACTTCTCCTGGGCGGAGATACAGTCCTATTAAGACACGGTGCTGGTCGGAGGTATAGACTTATTCGATTACGTTTCTTGGTCGGAGGTCAGAGTCCTAAGGTGACTATGTCACTTCAGAGGAGTCCTTCTCCTAGTACGATGCGATGTCGATCATCACGGTCATGCGGCTATCCGTGTGGTGACACGTACCACTCTTACTGTTGACCGACTTAGCTTCCTTGGCTACAGTCTCCCACTCCTACTCGGAGTCTATGACCCAGGTGTCCCTCAGAGCGACACTTGGCAGTCCTAGTGGCGACCTACTTCCCCGAGTCCTGGTGCCTCCGTGCTTCTTCCCAATCTCTATAAGTAGAGGATGATCTCTCAAGGTAAATCATTTAACAATCTCTCCATTCATTCTCGTACGCTCAAACTCTCTCATCGTTCCCCTCTTTTTTTAAACTGGAGATAGCCTCCTGCTATCTCTTGACTGTTTACATTGGGAATCTGACTTAGGCATCGGAGTGTACCCAGGACTTAGTCGCCCAACTCCCTTGTCTCATCTCTGTGATTGCAGGTTGCTAGGATAGCAGACCGGCGGGCGATTTCCGACCTTAACATGGTTCAATGACATAAATGCCTCCTCGCTACTTGGTTCCCATCCGACCTAACCCGTTAGACCCAAAACAAGAAAGCTCGAACGCCAACCATCGCTCCTCCAACTAATCCGCCTGCCATGTCAATAAGACTGACACGAGCAGCCCGAAGGGAAATCTCGAATGCCAACCATTACTTCTCCAGCTAATCAGCCTGCCCATGTCAGCAAGACTAACACGCGCGACCCTAGGGGGTAGCTCGAACGTCAACAGCTGCTCGGCTTCCTCTTCTTGACAACTCGACCATGGAAAACTATCTAATACGAATGGGAAAAAGGAGTGGGGACTACTATTGGCCTTTCCATGAAGCCTAGCTACTCAACTAGTACCACACACACCTCAGGCACTAACCTGAAAGGTTTGAAGAAGGTAAATAGGTATGAAGTGCGAACCTATAATTTTTTTTTTTTTTTTACTTAATTGGACCTGGCAGGTCCAAAGGAGTGGGGGACTACAGTTGGGTGTAAATAACAGAGACCAATGGGAGCTTGACACATAGGCAAGACAAAGACCAAATATAAACACGACATGTAGGTCTGCTCTCGACAAGATTGCAACCAATGAGAATGTGACACATCGGTTCGCTTAGAACCTCGAAAAACTGACTGCCTCGGCCTATAAGAGCCTACCACGTCGGCCTCCCCAAAATAGTAGAGGTACGCTTGGCCTGTTTGCAGATAACGTACCGAGCATGCATCTGCCTTCCCCTGGTCCTGTGCAGAACCCTATGGCACCGACCATACTGGCCTATCAGAACCTACCATGTAAGCTTGCGCCTTACTCTAGAACCAGTGGAGGTAAACCCAGCTTTTTCGCATGCAGTGTGCCAAGCACACATCAGTCCACGCCCTCTTTAAGTCAAAGAAAAATCCAACCTAAACCACTAATATAAATAGGTCTCAATGACACGAGTTCAAGGTTAAACAACTCTTACCGTTAATATCCACTTACTTTCTAGTGCCCCTTTCTTATCTCTTTAGCTCGGGCTTTCCAAAGTATTGAGCCGAACTCACTTCTTGTTGTTTGGATCCTAACAAAAGCACCAGAGTCATCACAAGGCCCAGAGCCCGAGTTCCTTTGTTCGTCCACGTGTCTTCTACAGGTTATCTCACCTCAGAGGATCATGTTCATTGATTCTTGTAGCAACACGAGTTGTAGTCATCTTGAAAGAAATGTCTAGAGAGACACAAATGCCTAAGAAACAAGAGAAACTAACATCATTGGGGATCCAGGCAACCATCGAAGTCTAGAGAACCAAAATCCTTATAGCAAAACAATTGTTGAGTTTGGACACCGTCTGTTTCTTTTCATAAGCCTCTACCTTTGGTCTTCTTAGGGGCAGATAAGGAGGAGGAGTTTGAGGCTAAAGTTTTGACTTCAATGGGATTGTCTTTGTCCATGATTTTATGTCTTTTGGCTTGAAATCCACAACTTCAACATCTATGGTTGCCATCTCCTTCCTTTGCACTATGAGGTTTCCTTTCCTTCTCTTGCTAACTAGGTTTGCTGTTGAGAATCAAGACTAGTAAAAAGGTGAGGGGAATAAAAATGAGCTTTCAAAAGAGAGCGTAAGTGTAAGACCCGTGTCAATCTAACCCGGTCTTACCACCTTGAACCAGGTTTACCTATCATGGTCGAGCCAAATGGACCAAGGGCGTGAAGGAGATCGAGATCCTAGGTATCAAATCAACCCAAAAACACTTAATTCAAGGGGAGGGTCGCATACCCAGCCAAGGAGGGTCGGATCCCCCCAAAACAGAAAGTCAGACCCTCAGTTTTGAAGGGAGGGTCGGACTCATTAGAAACCTAGGGTCGACGGGATCATCGACCCTCCCATTGACCCTCAATTGCCTCCGAAACTGAAATTAGGAAATTTCCTAATTTTCGAGTGGGATTCTTTCCTAATCTCAAAGGGACTTATTTTAGGATGTTCCTACTCTATTTAAAGGACGTCCCTAAGCCTCTTTCACTCCTTTCACAACCCTAATTGAATTGAGAGAAAGAGAAGAGAAGGAAAAGAGGAAGAAGAGAAACAAGGAAGAGAAATTAGCCAAAAGAGAAGAGTTGCAGAGAAGGAGTATTCTTCTCAGGTATGGATACTAATTCCATGAGTTTCTACAGACCTTAGGTTAGATATTAATGAGAGTGTGATCTCGGAGAAACCCAAACCATCAGCCCATGGTTAGGTTTTCATGGAAAATCATAGGAGAATGCATGAAAGCTATTTAGGTGGATGATTCATGGTTTCAGACCATGGAATGAATGTAGAATGGAATGTAAGAGTAAGCCATAGGATCCCAAGCATGAAGAATGGACTAAAAGAGGGAAATTGACCAAAGTACACCGAGGGTCGCACAGAGGGTCGATGACCATTCGACCCTAGGTGATCCTAACTATCGACCCTCAGTGTTCGGGAAGTCCAGATTGGGGAGGGTCGCACCCAGGGTCGATTATGACTCCGACCCTCAGTTAACAGAATGGTTTTTAAATTCAGAATAAATTCTAATTAAATTCTATCGACTTTGTTAGGTCTTCTAGCAATATAATAACAATATAAAGGTGATTCTAAAACTTGGAAAAGTATCTATTAGCAAGCTAAGGTGAGGAAACAGAACTCTAAACTAATTGGTTAATAACAAACTGTTTTCTATTTTCTTGAGTCCAATGCCATGCTTGATTCTATGCGAATATGTTTGTAATGTGCATACAACATGTCATCTAATATTTCTATTATTTGTTCATGCATATTTACTTTATTGTTTATAACATGATGATAATGACGATAGGAATAGGCATGTGATTGTATGTGTGTGGTTGGTGTACTTGATGCGAGCGAGTATCAGGGGAGGTGTGGTGAGTACGTCAATAAACGTTAACCTTTGACGGGTCTCAGCACTTTAGCTCTATCTCTAACTCAAGTCTTGTGCATTAGCATCGTCGTATCACCATTACTTTAGCAGAACTATTATGTCATAGAGTATCAGGGGAGGTGGTCTCGGTCCTTGTAGTCTCTGACTCTACCGGGGGGCCTTAGCTCTATCTCTATGGACATTCTGAGGGATGCTGGGGTGAGGCCTTGGATACACTTTTTGGCATTAGGATTGGTTAGTTGCGAGCCCAGTTTGCAACCCTCGCCAACAGGGGCTTACGTGTTGGTATGACACTATATAGCAATAAACGTTAACCTTTGTTATATAATGTTCATGATTGGGTGCTTGTGAGTCGACGATAAACGTTACCTTCGGGCGGTGTCACACACTTGTGTATAGAGGCGGGGTCAATAAACGCGACCTTTGACTACCTAAACCTTTCTATTGCATATTGCAAACTTTAAACCAGACCAAAGATATGAATTGATTGCATGCATATGTACTGTTGCATTGTTTTGTCTACTCACTGAGCCGTGATGTGTGCTCACCCCTCGACGTCGAATATTTTAGTTGATGATGCAGGTTTCACAGTGGAAGATTATATAAACGCTCCAGCGTACGGGAACGTAGCAGCAAGGGAGGTTGAAGCTGAAGTAGATACACATGACTCCTCTTGCGAGTGCAACTCATGTGTATTCGATTAGATATTTTTTAGTTTTCTTTATTTGGATTTATTAAAGACTTGTATTTGATATTTACTTATGTCTCAGTTGATACAGAATAATTTGCTATTTAATTATTAATATCACAGTAGATTCTCAGTTCGTTTTACTATAAGATTTCCGCTATTGTGTATTTACTCTGATTATGACTATGGATGTATGGGAGTTTAGATAACACGGATATAGTCTACTCGAGATCCTGATTGAACCGTTGGTTTGCTAGCGGTTCATCACACCATTCTGAACAGTGCGGAAATTGGGGTGTGACAGTAAGTGGGCAACATACTCATTCCGCACCTCAATATAAAATTATAAATTAAAAGATGGAGGCAAGTAGCTAGGCGACATACTTATTTCCAACTTCAATATAAATTATAATTGGATTCCTCGTGAAAACATAAAGTATTAGTTCCTAGTATATTTAAATGGTTCAGTCAGTTAATCGGTTCAAAACTATACCAAACCATTTAATTGAACAATTTCATTTTTTTTTTAATCAGAATCGATATTAATTGGTTTAACAATTCCAGTTTAATAATTCGATTCAAAAGGCTTCTAAAGATTTGGAACAGCACATTTAGAGGACGGTGGTTGTCATTATTGTCCGTAAAAACATTAAGGTAAGTTTGGTTGCAATGGAAATTAAAGGGAAGAGAAGTGAAAATTTTCAAACCTAGAGAGGAAACTTTTATAGTAGTAGATAATATGATTGTATAAACTACTTAAATTTCTTACTGTACTTAATCATGATATTTTTTTGGGTAAATATTTAGTCAGGATATTTATTAGATGTAAAGTTTAATTTTATTTTCAAATGTAAGGGAACCGGAATATCATGCCTCCTCCAGAGACGACTAAGATTCTTTCCCACATACATCACTAGGAAAATAAGATTAAAATTGAAAAGGAGAAGAGATTGAGACGTATCTCGCTATCTAAAGAGGGAAAAAAATGTCCGTTATCACACACCAATGTGCAAAAAAAATTAGAATTGAAAATAGGATGGATCAGAGCATATCTCACCGTCTACAAAGACGACAGAGATGCTCTCCCTCACTCACTGACGTATATGAAATTGAAAATGGGGATTGGATCATATCCTACCGTGTATAGAGACGACAAAGATGATTTCCCTCCCATACTAAAACAAGTAGAACTAAAAAATAAAATTGTTAAGGTAGGAGAGATTGGACCACATCCTACCATTTACGAAGATAGCAAGGATGTTTTGTCTCCACATACTAAGGAAGTAGAATTGAAAAAATAAATAAATAAAATAAAAGAAGTGGGAGAGGTTGGAACATGTTCTACCTTCTACAGAGATGGCAGGGATGCTCTCCCTCCACACATTGACGAATAGAAAAAAAAAATTCAAGCTAAGAGGGCTGGGAGCACATCCTACCCTCCACAGAGACGGTAGGAGTCCTCCCCCTCACATATAAGTGTGTAGAGGTAAGATTGAAATTAGAACTAATAAAAAAGAAAATTAAAGCAAGTAAAGATAGAATTGGAACTTAAGGAATTTAGAAGAAAGGTTTAGGAAAAATACCAGTTAAGAAGAACCAAGTTGCAGTAGTTGGAGTTGTGTAGAGTCAAAGGTGAGTTGAAGAAGAAGCTTTGAGTAGTTCAAAGGCCCTCCCAGTTCTCCCAAAAAGTCCAGCCCTTGTAATAGCTTAGGAGCTTGAATTTATAAAGTGGGAAGACTCTCCCACATTCATAGGGATACTAAGGACCAAATCTCATCATCCTTCATTAAATTGGAGGTGAGATTCCAATCATTTGATCCAAGGGTGCATGTTTAACCCAAAGATCTTCTCTTTAGATGGTAGATTGTCAAAATAGAGAATTGAGCTGCCCAATGGATGACTTTCTTGCCCAAGAAAGTCTCACATTGGTCTAAGAATGGATTGGAGTCAAAATATGGAAGAATTGGTAAGAAATCAGTCCACAAAAGGTAGGAAATATGGTAGAAATCCTAAACAAGAGCGACATTCAATAGCTTAGGTGCGACGCAGGGAAGAGCCCCACCGACACCGCTTAGCATCACTGACGAGGCCTCGCGGTGTCACAATGCGCTCAGGGCATCGGCCAGAAGCCATTCTGTACCGCCGCGGTCTGTATATACCTTAATGTTGGTCTGGCCGTGTTGGGGTCGAGTTGACTCGCACTAGTCTGACTCCACCTAGAAAATCATTTTAAATTGCAAACAACCCTTGAAAGTTTGATTGTGTAAAGAAACTCCGATTTGGAGGTGTAATAAATCGATTCAAAAGGTTTTGAGAGCTCTTTCAAATGAGATAGAAATTGGGTCCAAAATTGGCCAAATAGTTTTGGTCATTTTGCACAAACATTTTGAAAGACCTCCTAACAGTCTGTCTTGAGGGATTTCTATGTTTGACTTGATCAAATCGAACAAGGGTATTTTGCTCATTTTGAAAAATAAGATATTTGACAACGTCTAAGCACTCCGATGACTATGGAACCCTTTCCCACTAAAAAAAATTCAAATTCCAAAGCACATGCCAAAGGACCATTCATCACTGTCTAACACAACTCCGAGGCAACAAAATTGGGTGTCTACACCAAATTCCATGTAGTGACTGTAAATCATCTAGTTCATGCATCCATGCATTTTTTGGGGATTTTCTCTCCTAAGATTTTCTCTTTTATACCATAAGACTGGTCAAATGGCTGGCTACGGTGCTACCTTTATCCTCTTTGTGATGTTATATAGATGCTATCATAAGGAATCTATTATCCCATTATTGAATAGATTAAGCCAAAGCAATGGTTGGATTTATCCAGGTAGATTGGGGAGCCTAACACCTTCTGAACTGTACCTGGATGTGTTCTCTGACTCTCTACATTAGACCAAATTTCTTATCCACAGATTATATATGTAGTCAATTATGGATCCTAGACCCCAATTAGGTGGCGACTCCACCCTTTCTTCTATGCATCGAGCAAGAACCCACTATTCTCACATAACCCTCGACCCAAACTACCAAAGGCAGGTCAACGCAGATGATAATAAATAATTGACAAAAAGTTGGAACATGATACCTGAGGTTTCTTCCGCTCCTTAGTGCCAAAAGCCTGCAAGGGTGAGACCCCTGATTCAAGGGGATTTAACTTCCTCGCCTACTCCATTGGAAAGGAGGATTCAAATCGCCTCAAGGGGTCGGGAGACCCCTGATTCAAGGGGATTTAACTTCCTCGCCTACTCCATTGGAAAGGATTAGCCACAAAAGGTTTTTGAAGCCCTAAAAAACAAGCATAGGTTCTGTTGACTGAGAACTGATGCTTTTTATGAAAGAAAGGGTTTTGAAACTTAAAAAAAGAAAAAAAAATTATTACAAATGAGGAATAAGGGGCCTTACTTATAGGAAACTCAGGTTTGCGTGAGCGGCGCCGTGCAAAGTAATGGGGCACTGCGATGGCCATTAGTATTTTATTATTATTTTTTTTGGTAAACTGGATATGATCAGAAGAGGACTCAGCAATTACAGTGTCCTTCAAACATAACCTCTCAAGCCAATCTGTTCCCCCGTTCCACCATAATGGTCCTGACCCTAAGAAGGCCTTCCTTGCTACCTGATGTGCAATCTGATTCCCTTCCTACGGGATATAACAAAAAGATACATTACAAAGTTTAGAGGTATACATAAATATATCCTGAATCACAGTTTGTAAAAGCATATCCACCTTTAGATTGTTTCCCCTCCCCAAAATATTTACTACTTCCAGATTATTAGATTCCATTATCATCGAGTGATATCCTTGCGCAATTGCCAGACTCAGCGCCTTCCGAATGGCCATGGCTTCCCCCATTGTTGCAGAAGAAAACACAATATCCTCAGCTGCAGCAAACAAAGCCGATCCCCTATAATCTCTGCAAACAATACCAATGGTACTATAAGACTTGTCCCAAAGAAAGAGCTGCATCAGTATTTATTTTAACTGAACCAGGCATCGGAGGTCGCCACAATCCATTTCGATCTGAATTACCCTCCTGGAAAACAAGATCAGTTAACATCCACGTCTTGTTATAAGCCCAATATTCATTAAAATCAAGCTCAATGTGGTGCCGCAGCACACAATGTAGCACGACAAAAATGTAAATGGCGTTGTGGAGTAAAACACTGAGCAACGACTAATTACTGTAGCTGGCAAAAAAACCGGCACCACAGTAGATAACGTAAATAAATACATGCAGACAAATCATAGGACCGTGGCTAGGAACGAGGAGCGACGTATGGTATCCAAGGTAGATTTTATTGGGTTTTAAGGCAGGCAAAATCTGAAAAGGGTGAATATGGGTATAGAAATCCTCTCCCGTTTGAGTTTGGACGGGAGAGTTGACGGCTCGGATGGATGGCCGCCACCTGGCTCTCGGGTGGATCCAAACCCTCCATCCGAGCGGACACCCGAGCCAACAAACTGAACTGACAGGGGTGTTGGCTCGGATGGAGGGCTCAGATCCACTCGAGAGCCAGGTGACGGCCATCCATCCAGGCCGCCAACTCTCCTGCCCAAACTCAGGCGGGAGAGGACGTGGATTCTGAATATGGTCAATCCATCCGCCCAAGATTTTTTATTTTTTTGGTAGAATCCTTCCGCCGAAGATAGCTCAAGAATAGTGTTCCCCCAAAAATCATCATCGTTGTGGCGAAGAGTGACAAAATTTGGTGTCTACAGAAATTTTGTAGAATAGTTTTGCAACCAGCAATGACATGCAAAGCTGAATGTTGGGTAGTAAAAAAAAATATTTAAACAAACTTATTGTAGTTGAAATGAAGAAGTTGAGGTGCATGAGTAATAAAGTTAGATAGGAGTTGCCCTAATTCATTAAATGCTACGAGAAATTTGTTTGAGCTAACATGACATATTCAATATAAGCCTCTGAGTGCCCCAGTATGGAGAAGCGATTTATTCTAGATTAAAGGAGCCAAAAGATACTATTGGCCTAAAATGACTTTAGGAGAAGAAGTGAGGAAAAACATGCATAGCTTAGGATTGGAATCCCATACAGCTTTAAATAAAGTCGATTGGAGAAAAAAAATTAACGATCCATGTAGCGATCCCATTTATAGTTAGGATAAGGCTGAGTTGAGTCTAAGAAAACAAGTGTTGTAGCAACCTTCCTATCTAAAATTGCACCATCAACATGAATTTTTAAAAAGGGGCCATCTAAATGACACCTCTTTAGTTGTCTTTAGAACTTGACACC
>CM053267.1:78877798-78960298 GCA_028583415.1 Protea cynaroides | reverse complement strand
TTCCATCATGGCATTGTACCATTGAGATGATTTGTTGGCTTCAATGTAGCATGTAGGCTCAACTTCAGTAGATGTTGTCTAGGCTAATGGATGTTTAGTGGTGAGATGAGTCACATGGTGTGGAAAAACAAAGGTTTGCGAGTATGATCCACAGTTCGTGTTATCATTGTATGAGGTATGGGAAGTGGAATGATTGGTTCAATAATTGGGTTTGTTGGTGTGAGTGATGGTATGGGAAGTGGGATGATTAGGTCAGTAATTAAGTCTGGTGGTGTGGGAGATGATGGAGCCCGTAAAAGATGGGCCATAGACATTATTGGAATAGGTTCTTGGATGGTGGGTGGTGGGGCTGAATGGGGTGATGTTAAAGTAGATGGGGGGTTTAGAATTGATAAGGGAGTAGTGCCATGTATGGATGCATTAATAGCCACTGTTTCTGGTATAGGTATCAAACTATGAATTGGAGTCATAGTGGGAGGGATCATGATGGGTTTATAACTAGCATTACTGAAGGGAAAGTGAGCCTCATTGAATAATACATTACGTGCTATGTAAACCTTCTTGTAGATTAATCGAGGCATCGATAGCCCTTATGATGAGGACTATGCCCAATGAACACATGTAATTTTGACCGAGGTTGCATCTTGTTGGTATTATATGATCGCAATAGTGGATAACAGGCACACCCATACACTTTAATTAGTATATAATCAGGAATGGTATGATGAAGTAGCTCTTATGGTGAAGGATGAGTTTCTATTGGCATGTGATTAATGAGGTACATAGCCAACTGAAAAGCATCATCCCAGTATTTCAATGGTATAGATGCATTAGACATCATGGTCAGTCTCATTTCTACAATGTGACGGTGTTTTTATTCTGTTCATCCATTTTGTTCATGAGTGTGTGGACATGAGAGGCATTACAATGGTGAGATATGAAGAAAGATTGCGGTATTCACCACCCCCAATCAATTTGTAGTGCTTTATTTCGTCTTTCAAAGTACTTTTCCACCTGTTTTTAAAAGCTTTGAAATATTTGAAAAACCTCAGATCGAGCTTCCATTGCAAATATCCAAGTGAACTTTGTAAAATCATCAATAAAAGCTCATTATATCGATTTTCATTAGTAGAACAAATAGGTGTTGGACCCCATACATCAGAGTGAATGAGGGCCAAGGAGGCTAGGGAAGGGGTATACAAAGATGAAAAGGGTTACTTATGAGACTTTCCTAATGGACAAGACTTGCAAAATGACAATCGATTGTAACCTTGTACTGGAGGTTACTTTTGGAAGTTATTTTACAAATGATGGTGGGGGAGTGTAAGACCTGTATCGTACTAACCCAGTCTTACCACCTTGTATCAGGTCTTCCTATCATGGTCGGACCAAGTGCGTGAAGAAACCACAAGGCTAGGTATAAAATTGAACCCAAAATCATCTAATTAGGAGCGTGTGGTCGCATACCTAAAAAGGTGGGGTCGGCCACACCTCAGAATAATGAGACCATTGGGGTCTAGGACGTGTGGTCACAGTTTTTAAACGTGTGGTCGACGGGTTTTGCGACCCCACGTGCGACCCCACGATGTTATAACCGACTCCGTGATTAGGAAACCTTCTTAATCTGAAGGAGGTTCATTCCTCATCAAAGTAGGACTCTATATGGAGGGTTTCCCTCTATATATAGGACATCCATTAGCCTCTTTCATTCTTTTAGAACTCAAACTTAAAGAGAGAGAAAGAAAGGAAGAAGAGAAGGAGAATTGAAGAGGAAGACTAAGAGAAGGAATTTCAGAGAGAGCTCTGATTCTTCAATAAGTTTAAGGTATGAAAACATCTCCTACATCAATTGAATGCCTAGAATAGATCATGGAGGAGATAATGATTCAAAGTAAGATCTAAATCCTAAAACCATGGACAAAACTATCCTTGGAGAATGGATTAAAGTGAAGAATTATGTAAAAGTATGAATTTTAAGCCATAGAACAATCATAGGAAGGATCATAATGATAGGCCAAAGAATCAAGACATGAAAGTATTGGATTAAGAGTGAAAAGTCAACCAACACTCGTGGGGTCGCAGTTTGATCGACCATACGAGGCACATATGTTCGACCACACACCCTCGGGAAGGTTCCAGGGAGGGTGTAGTCGCAAGTGTGTGGTCGCATGATATGCCACCACACGTATCTACCCAACACCCTGTGGTCACAGAAACTGAGACCACCGGTGTAGCCACACCTGTGACCACTCAACTTCTGGAGGTCTGATTGATTCCAGAAGGGACATTTAAACACTGTAATTAATGTCACACCCCAATTCCGGCTGAACCAAAAGTGTGAGTGAACCGTCACAGAACCAACGATTCACACCAGGATCTCAATAAGACCGTGTCCACTCATTCTAACCATTGCACATAACCATAATCAGAATATAATAAAATACAGCGAAAGTCTTATTAAATGAACTGAGTTCTCAATTGATAATTTAAAAAAAAATTTAATTATTCAAAACACCAGAACGTAAATAATTATACTTACATCATTTGTAAATCCAACTGGAAATAAATAAAATAAACGAATCCAATATCCTAGAGGTACACGCAGAAAGGGCACTCGCATGAAGAGTCATGCTCGTCCTCCCCTGTTTACACTTCTAAAGAAGCAACACCTCTATATGCTGGAGCATCCACATAGTCCTTGACAGTGTAACTTGCATCAACATCTAAAAACATGTATATATACAAGGGTGAGCTCATAATTTAGCTCAGTAAGATAATCAGATAATGCAACACACATCATGCATGAGTAACATTCACGTTATGGTCTGGTTTTAAGTTTACAATGTGTTATAAACAGGATTGGCGGCCACCGCACCTCTATATACGAGTGTATGAATCCATCCAATGGATCAAACACCATTGTCGTCCCACATGCACTCACCATGGAATAGAGATAGAGCTAAAGCGTCCAGATCAAACACCGCCAACACTTCCCCTGATGCCCTACCCATACCAACACGTAAGCCCTATTGGTGAGGGCTTGTAAATTGGGCTCGCAACTAACCAATCCTATATGTCATCACAGTAGGCCTTATCCCAGCATAGCTCCCTACAGCATAGAGATAGAGCTAGAGTCTTGTGGCCAGGCCGGAAACCACAGTGCCACTTCCTCCCCCTGATACCCTATCCACACCAAGCATGCTAAGACAAAAATGATACGAAAAGGTGCTAGTGTGAGGAATGATCCCAGACCCCAGGCCCTTCCCATTCCACATACCAACGAAAACAATCACATGCCTAACAGTCACATCCTAGCATAGCGAGTATGCATGAACAATATAATAACTGAAAGTAAGATGACATGCAAGTATGCACAAACACCATTCCATAAAATCATAATTATTAACAACGTTTTACTATTATTAAGTTATCAGGGTTTAGGTCCGATTCTCTTACCTGACGCTTGACTGCTAACTTACTCTACGTCACAAAATCCAAACTCACTATCATAAGGTCCTACACGATGTTAGGGTTGAATTAGAATAATTTTCTTAGGGTTTACGTTGGTCGAAAAACCAGTTGGATCAAAAACACTCCCACAGTGCACACCGGTCGCACGTACCGATCGCAGCACTGTGGGGAAAGGTGCGAACGGTATGGTCGATCGGTCCCCACAAACCAGTCTCCGAGAGGTACCGGTCGCAGTACCGGTCAAATATTGTGCGACCAGTATGGTCGACCGGTATCCCTCCAGAAGACCATCAATTCGGTGTTCGCCTTTCGTCGGTCACCCCCTATTGGTTCTAGGGTTTCTCCTATGTATTCTAGTTCTGAGCAATGAGTTAGAGTTGTTTCATGCTCCATTCAAGTCCTAGTTTCGATGATCCTCAACCTATAACGCGAATCTAGGGTTGATCGACTGTATTAGGGTTTGACGGTAATTTTAAAGATTTTAAATCAATACCTCGCCTTGCATGGTATTGATCAATTCAAGATTAATCATCTATAACGCTTAACTTTAGAGGAAGGTTCAAGAACTTACCGTTGGTTCGCAAGTAGGGTGTTCTTCGTCCGACGGCAAACGGCGGCTCCTTTCCCTCCTTCCTTAGCTCTTTCTCCTTCTTCGATCTCTTTCTCTTCTCTAGGGTTTGTGAGGATCAATGAAAGAGTTCTAAGGAGGTTTAAGGGTCCTTAAATAGACTAGGATAGAGTTTATGAAGTTTCCTTACGTTAGGAAAGTCCTTAGGCTCGATATTTGGAAAGTGAGACCCGCAGAGATCCGTTTCCAGATCTAAGTAGTCTACCCACGCAGACATACTGGTCGATCGGTACCAACGACCGGTATGAAAAAAATATCATACATTAGGTCCATTTTCATACCTGGTTATCATCCGTTCGTCCCGTCTGACCCGGTGATGATAGAAGACCTGTTACGACATGAATTAAAGGTTTAGATCGGGTTCATAGAGTACGGCTCTTACAACTCCCCCACCCTTAAAAGAAATTTCATCCCTGAAATTTTCATGTAGGTTTCACAACTCCTGTCACACCCCAATTCTGCACCATTCAGAACAGTGTGATGAACCGCTAATAAACCAACGGTTCAACCAGGATCTCTAATAGGCTATGTGTAAGACCCGTGTCAAACTAACCCGGTCTTACCACCTTGAACCAGGTTTACCCATCATGGTCGAGTCAATGGACCAAGGGCGTGAAGGAGAGCGAGATCCCAGGTATCAAATCGACCCAAAAACACTTAAAATAGAGCAAGGGTCGCATACCCAGCTAAACAGGGTCGACCCTCTCAAATTAGAAACTCAGACCCTAAAAAATGGACAGAGGGTCGGACAGTTTCAGACCACAGGGTCGACGGGATCATCGACCCTCTAATCGACCCTCACTTACCGCCGAAACTGAAATTAGGAAACTTCCTAATTTTCGATTGGGATTCTTTCCAAATCTCAATGGGGCTATTATAGGACATTCCTACTCTATTTAAAGGACGTCCCTAAGCCACTTTCACTCCTTTCACAACCCTAATTGAATTGAGAGAAGAAGGAAAAGAGGAAGAAAGGAGGCAAGGAAGAAGACTTAGCAAAAAAGGAGAAGAATTTCCAAAGAAAAGTAATCTTCTCAGGTATGGATATTAATTCCATGAGTTTCTACAGACCTTAGGTTAGATATGGTTGAGTGTAGGATTTCGGAGAAACCCAAACCATCCATTCATGGTTAGGTTTTCATGGAAAACCCTAGGAGAATGCATGAAAGCTATTTAAGAGGATGAATCATGGTTTCAGACCATGGAATGAATGTTTAATGGAATGTGGAAGCAAGCCATAGGACCCCAAACATGAAGAATGAATTAAAAACTGGAAATTGGACCTGATTGCACAGAGGGTCGCACACAGGGTCGATAGACCCATCGACCCTATGCACCCTGACCATCGACCCTCAGCATTCGGGAAGTTCAGGCAAAGGACAGGGTCAATAGACCCATCGACCCTATGCATTCTGAGCATCGACCCTCTGATCGACCCTCAGATAACAGTATGGTTTTTAAATTGGAAATTAACTCTAATTAAATTCTATCGACTTTGTTAGGTTGCTAACATTATAATAACACTGTAGAGGTGATTCTAAAGCTTGGAAAAACATCCTATAGCAAACTAAGGTGAGGAACCTTAACTCCAAACTAAATTGGTTAATAATAAACTGTTTTCTATTTCTTGAGTCCTATGCTATGTTTGATTCTATGCGAATATGATTGTTATGTGCATACAACATGTCATCCAATATTTTTATTATTTGTTCATGCATATTTACTTTATTGTTTATAACATGATGATGATGATGATGATGATAGGAATAGGCATGTGCTTGTATGTGTGTGATTGGTGTGCTTGATGCGAGCGAGTATCAGGGGGGGTGTGATGAGAACGTCAATAAACTTTAACCTTTGGCGGATCTCAGCACTTTAGCTCTATCTCTAACTCAAGTCTTGTGCATTGGCATCGTCGTACTTTAGCAGAACTATTATGTCGTAGAGTATCAGGGGAGGTGGTCTCGGTCCTTGTAGTCTCTGACTCTACCGGGGGGCCTTAGCTCTATCTCTATAGACATTCTGAGGGTTGGTTAGTTGCGAGCCCAGTTTGCAGCCCTCGCCAACAGGGGCTTACGTGTTGGTATGGCACTATATAGCAATAAACGTAACCTTTGTTATATAATGTTCATGGTTGGGTGCATGTGAGTTGACGATAAACATGATCTTCGGGTAACGTCACACACTCGTGTATAGAGGCGGAGTCAATAAACGCGACCTTTGGCTACCTCAACCTTTCTATTGTATATTGCAAACTTCAAACCAGACCAAAGATATAAATTGATGTGCATGCATATGTAATGTTGCATTGTTTTGGCTACTCACTGAGCCATGTTGTGTGCTCATCCCTCGACATCGAATATTTTTAGTTGATGATGCAGGTTACACAGTTGAAGACTACATGAATACTCCTACGTACGGGAAGGTAGCAGCAATGGACGCTGGAGCTGAAGATGATACACACGACTCCTCTTGCGAGTGCAACTCGTGTGTATTTGATTAGATATTTTTATAGGTTCCTTTACTGGATTTATAAGACATGTATTTGATATTTAAATATTTATGTCTCAAGTTGAATACAGAATAATTTGCTATTATTTATGGATATCATTTTAGTTCTCAGTTCATTTATTTATAAGACTTCCACTATTGTGTATTTACTCTGATTATGATGGTGAGTATATGAAGGTTCAGGTAACGCGGGGATAGCCTATTTGAGATCCTGGTTGAACCGTTGGTTATTTAGCGGTTCATCACACCATTCTGAAATGTACGGAATTGGGGTGTGACAACTTGGTATCAGAGCATCTCAGGCCTTGCCTGCTGAACTATCATACATTCACAGCAATAGTGAACTGTGATAGGATAAAATAAAAACAGTAATATTAACACATTATAAGCACAAGTGATGTTGAGACCAAATTTAAAAAGAGAATAATACATCTATTAAAAGGAGAAACCAGTTGACATACAATGAGAGCGAAACAAAGTGTAAATATATATCTAAAGCAGAGTACGGGTCCACAACCCGGACGGTTACTCGAAGTACGGGGAAAAAAAAAAAAAGGTACAATCGGGAAGCGGGAGGCGAAGGAGGAGGTGGAGCCTCACGTTCTTCGTCGTAGTCCTCAAGCATAGACTCTAGTCAACCGGGCTATCCGAAGTCCGGGTCGTCCGTAGACTAGCCGTGTGAGATCGGCTATTCTCTTGTCGGTCCCACATTTGGATCTCCATGAGCTCACCTATCCGCGGCGTCGGATGTGTACCGAGCAGCCAACAACTCATCCACTCTCATGCGCTGAGCATCTAGCAACTCCTCCATCCTCTGGTCCGATCGGCGCCGAGTCTCTCTGATCTCGCGCAACATCTCCATCATATCGAAGACGGATGCGAAGGACCAGCCTCATGAGAAGGGCCGGGTCTCGAGTACAGAATCCGCCGCATGCGAAGTACCAACTCTAGCCGCATGTGTAGGTGAAGGCGGGGGGTATCGCGTCGACGTCCATATACATACGATCATCATCGTCGACGGGATCCACCTGAGCTCTAGCAGCAGCCTCAGCATCAGCCACCTCAACCCGAGTGTGAGGGCACACCATCGCGTTCCTCTCCTCATCACTAACCTCAGCGTCTCGTAGCCCCATCTTGCATATAGCCTCCCAATCTAAAGACGACGAGAAGGTCTTCTCCTGAATCTTCTCATCCACCAGGTCAACCCCCAGAAGAATCAACAGTGTGGTGATCATACGTCCATAGGGTAGATTACCCCTATGACCGGACAATGTAGCACTGATCATCGTCCGCATGATGATGTAAGGAAGACAGATGGGCTGATGAGTGCATATACTGTAGATAAAAATCGGGTCAGCCGAGACACCCTCTCATAATGTCCACTCTGCGGGATCGGGGTATCTTTGAATGATCCTACAGAATACCCGTGGAGCCGGACGCAAGTAGCACGCTCTCATCTGCCAGCGATCGGGCTGTAGTAACTGACTATCAATCTCGGCCCGCAACCACGTCTCAATAAAATCGTGCTCACCAGGTGCACAGTACACCATAGGACCGTCATATGGAATGCCCGACAGGTCGGTCAGTTGCCGATAATCAAAAGAAATCTGCATCCCCTTGACGTAGCTAGTGATGCGCAATTCCTGACCAAGCTCCACATCGTTGTGGTTTCCCACAATCTGAAGGTTACAGTAGAACTGGCGCACTAACTCTGGACATGTGCATGCATCGTATGTGATGACAGGGAGCCACCCCATATCACCAAAAGCTCTCTCTACATTGAACAAGGCTAGCTCAGCCATGTTCACCATACGACCCCCTTCCACTTTCTTGCCCGAATAGTAGGCATACTGTGCCTCGACTTCATTGGAGCGGAAGCGAAGCGGATCACGAACTCTGGATACTTTGGTACGAACCATAGTATCTGCAGATAAGAAAGAAAAAGGAAAACAAGGAGTTAATAGGATAAAAATTTAAAAATCGGGCATTATAACGACGTAAGTTGGTCAAAAGCCTCACTTTTCACCCATACAAGTGGGCGGGAGGACTTACGTAAGTTCCAACACATCACACAATAGTTAAACGAAGGAAATGGTAATTGACAAGGTCCAATTTGAAGAAATTTCAAGAAATCAAAAAATTTCGACAAATTAGGGCAAAAAGAGAAAAATTTAAGTTTCTCGATAACCAACCGATGAAACTCAAAAAATTTTGAGGGCTTTCGTTCCTCAAGACACCAACAACAAAAGCCCCCAATAAAAATCGAATTTTTAAGGTTGGAAAAAGTTTAATTTGAAAAATACAAGTTAAATGAGCAAAAACCTAGAAATAAAAACCTAAAAACAGGTAAAGTTGGGAAAGTATACTTGTATAGGTGTTGTGGATGTCGAAACTCGGACTAAGAATGACCCACAACTGTGAAGTAGCACTTTAGCAACTCCGGAGAGAAGAGATGAGTCGAAACGGGAGGGAAATAATAGAAAATGACCCAAAATCGAACTTTAAAAATCTGATTTTTGGTCGAGGGGGTCGGACAACTCGACCGGGGCCATCGACCCTCCGATCGACCCTCTAATCGACCCTCTGCTCTCGGGAATCGACAGAAACTACGTGGTCGACATTAAGGGTCCGACATACCATCGACCCTCACCATCGACCCCGTACGGAAAGGACAGTATTTTTTTATAAAATGAGCTCGAATTGGAATTGATTATTGGTTAACGTGCCTACCCGACATATACATGATTTCTCACCTATTTTGATAATTTTCAGGCACCACCAATCATCGAAAAGAATTATGTCCGGACGTAGAGTTACCCGACGGACCCGAAACACAGTCCCACCACCACCACCGGCGGATGAGACTAGTCAAGAGAACAATTATGCACGGGGTAATCCCGAACCGGCAAACCCTACAAATTTGCCACCACCACCACCCGAGCTAACAACAAGTGGTGATGAATCCGGCACAACAACTACAGCAAATGCAACACGCACAAGCTCAAATGCAGGTTGCAATGGGAGTTATGTTTCAAGCCACTCGGGCTGCAACCATGCGCACTAGGCAAGCTAGTGCAGCACCGGTGGGTAATCACCCAGGCTCAACAGACACCTCAACAACCGGCTGCACCAATTCCTAGTGCAAGTCCCGAAGCAGCCCAAGGGAACTATCAGTATCCACACTATATGTTTGGGGCAAACCCCCAAAACCAACTGGATCACTCCCGACTAGTAGAGAGATTTCCGAAGATGAAACCTATGGAATTCAATGGTAAACCGTCTCGATCCGTTGTGGCCAGCACACCGGATAGACGAGATGGAGAGAAATTTCCTTATGATGACTATTTCAGAAGAAGAGAAAGTATTATGCGCCACCTTCATGCTCAAAGGCGACGCACACCATTGGTGGAAATCCATAAAAACATACTTATTGACCAGACATGCCCTACTGACATGGGCTATATATAAAGAAGCGTTCTTCGAGAAATATTTCCCACGAAGCTTCAGAGACTCAATGGAGAAAGAGTTCCTAAGTTTGTACCAGGGACAGATGACCGTAGACGCATATCAACAGCGCTACGAAGAACTGTTTTTCTTCGCACAGGCGAGTATGCAAGAAGAAGATACAAAAACCCGTAGGTTCGTCGCGTGACTAAGAGGAAGCATAAGAGAAAATGTTCTGGGCTTAGAGAAGAAGATTTACAACGAAGCTGTCCAGATCGCTCGAGTAATTGAATCGAGCCAGAAGGAGAGCTATTTCTCCCAGAATCGAGGAATCAATAGACCAGCCAGAAACACCTACAACGGAGGCAATAATAGGACGTATAAACCTTTTTGTCCTCAGAATTTGGCTACTCCATCAAAGCCTACTTCAGCAGTTCAACCACAGCCAAAGTCAAATTTTGAAGTCCCAAAGTGCTTTAACTGCAACCAACCAGGGCATATGGCAAGAGAGTGCCCAAAACCCAAGAAGCAGTTACATCAAGGACGGGTATATGCTGTTACATCAGAAGATGCTGCCGCATCGCCCGATGTGGTCACAAGTATGACCAAAACTTTTAAGATTTTAATTACATTGATTGAGCATGTAGACTAAGTAAAAACGAATCACAGGTATCGTACCTATCAATGGCATACCCGCCAGAGTACTCTTTGATTCAGGAGCTACTCATTCATTTATATCTGTGTCATTTGGAAAGAAGACCAATTTGCCCATCAAAATATTAGACTACAAATTACTTGTACGGTCACCGATGGGATTAGAAGTGGAATTAGAGAAAGGTTATGGACCATGTCCAGTTCTCATTGGAGAGCAAACTTTGGATGCAACCTTGATACAACTTGAGATGGTAGACTTTGACGTCATCTTGGGAATGGACTGGTTAGCTCGGCATTCTACAAATCTGTTATGCGCCGAAAAGAAGCTAACATTTAAAGATAAAGAAGGAGTAGAATTCAGTTTCTCGGGAACCAAACTTCCCAGGAGACGAAAGCTCATACTCTCAGCATTTAAGGCTAAGAAGTGCCTTGAGAAAGGGGCTGTCGGATATCTAGTATCAGTGGTCGACCTAACCAAGGATGCGCCACGAATGGAAGATATTGATGTCGTGCGAGATTTTCCCGATGTATTTCCGGAGGAACTACCCGGATTACCACCCGACCGAGCCACAGAGTTTGTAATAGACCTTCTACCCGGAGCCGCACTAGTATCAAAAGCACCTTATAGGATGGCTCCTACTGAACTGATGGAATTAAAAGTGCAATTACAAGAACTGTTGGACAAGGGTTATATTCGACCCAGTATATCTCCATGGGGAGCACCGGTGTTGTTCGTAAAAAAGAAGGATGGTAGCGTTCGATTATGTATCGACTATCGAGAGTTGAAATAAACTGACCATCAAGAATCGATACCCACTACCTAGGATCGATGACTTGTTCGATCAGTTACAGGGAGCAAGAGTATTTTCAAAGATCGATCTTCGATCAGGCTATCATCAGCTGAAGATTAAAGAAGGTGACATTCCGAAGACAGCTTTCAGGACAAGATACGGACATTACGAATTCTTAGTGATGTCATTCGGATTAACTAATGCACCGGCAACATTCATGGAACTTATGAACCGAGTTTTCCACGATATGTTGGACACGTCGGTTATAGTATTTGTTGATGACATATTGGTATACCCCAAGGACAAGGAAACCCATGTCAAGAACCTAAAAGCAGCCCTACAGCGTTTAAGGAAAGAGAAGTTATACGCCAAATTCTCAAAGTGTGAGTGTAAGACCCGTGTCAAACTAACCCGGTCTTACCACCTTGAACCAGGTTTACCCATCATGGTCGAGTCAAGTGGACCAAGGGCGTGATGGAGATCGAGATCCCAGGTATAAAATCGACCCAAAAACACTTAATTTTAGGGGAGGGTCGCATACCCAGCCAAGTAGGGTCGGACCTCCAAAAACAGAATGTCAGACCCTCAGATTTTAAGGGAGGGTCGGACAGCTTAAGACCCTAGGGTCGACGGGATCATCTACCCTCCCATCGACCCTCGGTTTCTGACGGATATAGAAATTAGGAAATTTCCTAATTTTCGAGTGCGATTCTTTCAAAATCTCAATGGGACTTATTTAGGATGTTCCTAGTCTATTTAAAGGACGTCCCTAAGCCACTTTCACTCCTTTCACAACCCTAATTGAATTGAGAGAAAGAAAGAAGAAGGAAAAGAGGAAGAAAGGAGACAAGGAGGAAGACTTAGCAAAAAGGAGAAGAGTTACAGAGAAAGATTAATCTTCTCAGGTATGGATACTAATTCCATGAGTTTCTACAGACCTTAGGTTAGATATGGTTGAGTGTAGGATTTCGGAGAAACCCAAACCATCCATCCATGGTTAGGTTTTCATGGGAAACCATAGGAGGATGCACAAAAACTATTTATATGGATTATACATGGTTCTAGACCATGGAATGACTGTTGAATGAATGTAGGAAGCAAGCCATAGGACCCCAAACACGAAGAGTGGATTTAAAAGTGGAAATTGGACCAGAGTGCATCGAGGGTCGCACTAAGGGTCGATAGACCATCCGACCCTAGGTGTTTCTGACCAACGACCCTTAGCATTCGGGAAGTCCAGAATGAGGGGAGGGTCGATAGACCCATCGACCCTAGCATCAAATTAGCATCGACCCTCAGTTGACAGAATGGTTTTAAATTCCGAATTAATTCTAATTAAATTCTATCGACTTTGTTAGGTTTGCTAGCAATATAATAATGTTATAACGGTGATTCTAAAGCTTGGAAAATATCTTTTAGCAAGCTAAGGTGAGGAACCTTAACTCCAAACTAAATTGATTAATAATAAAATGTTTTCTATTCTGAGTCCTATGCCATGTTTGATTCTATGCGAATATGTTGTAATGTGCATACAGCATGCCATCCAATATTTCTATTATTTGTTCATGCATATTTACTTTATTGTTTATAACATGATGATGATGATGATGATAGAAATAGGCATGTGCTTGTATGTGTGTGGTTGGTGTGCTTGATGCGAGCGAGTATCAGGGGAGGTGTGATGAGAACGTCAATAAGCTTTAACCTTTGGCGGGTCTCAGCACTTTAGCTCTATCTCTAACTCAAGTCTTGTGCATTGACATCGTCGTATCGCCATTACCTTAGCAGAACTATTATGTCGTAGAGTATCAGGGGAGGTGGTCTCGGTCCTTGTAGTCTCTGACTCTACCGGGGGGCCTTAGCTCTATCTCTATGGGCATTTTGAGGGATGCTGGGGTGAGGCCTTGGATACACTGTTTGGCATTAGGATTGGTTAGTAGCGAGCTACAGTTTGCAAGCCCTCGCATGTGCATGCATATGTAATGTTGCATTGTTTTGGCTACTCACTGAGCCGTGTTGTGTGCTCACCCCTCGACGTCGAATATTTTTAGTTGATGATGCAGGTTACACAGTTGAAGACTACATGAATACTCCTACGTATGGGAAGGTAGCAGCAATGGACGCTGGAGATGAAGATGATACACACGACTCCTCTTGCGAGTGCAACTCGTGTGTATTTGATTAGATATTTTTATAGGTTCCTTTACTGGATTTATAAGACATGTATTTGATATTTAAATATTTATGTCTCAAGTTGAATACAGAATAATTTTCTATTATTTATGGATATCATTTTAGTTCTCAGTTCATTTATTTATAAGACTTCCGCTATTGTGTATTTACTCTGATTATGATGGTGAGTATATGAAGGTTCAGGTAACGCGGGGATAGCCTATTTGAGATCCTGGTTGAACCGTTGGTTATTTAGCGGTTCATTACACCATTCTGAAATGTACGAAATTGGGGTGTGACACTATGTCCGTTGAAAATGAAAGCATACATATCCACAACTATAATCAGAATAAATACACAATAGTAGAAGTCTTAATAATAAATGAACTGAGAAATCTAACTGTGATGATCATAATAAAATATCAAGTTATTATTGTATCAACTGAGACATAATAAATAAAGTATCAATTACATTCCCTTAATAATTCAAACAAAAATCTAATCGAATACGCATGAGTTGCACTCGCATGAGGAATCATGCGTATCCACTAAGTCTTTGGCTTCCATTGCAGCAACACGCCCGTACACCGGAGCACTCATATAATCTTCGACCGTAGTACCTGCATCATCAACTAAAATATTCGACGTCGAGAGGGTGAGCACACATCATGGCTCAGTGAGCAAACAAAACAATGCAACAAACATATGCATGCAATCAATTCATATCTATGGTCTGGTAAATAAGTTTGCAATGCTCTATAGAAAGGTTCGGTGGCCGCCTCGCCTCTATGCCCAGGGTGTGGAGGCCCGCCCAAAGGTTAATGTTTATTGTCGTCCCCATCTACCCTACCATGGAATAGAGATAGAGTTAAAGTGATGAGGCCCAGCCTATGACACTTCCCCTGATACTCTACCCATACCAACACGTAAGCCCCTACTGGCGAGGGCTTACAAACTGGGCTCGCAACTAACCAATCCTAATGCCAATCAGTGTATCCAAGGTCTCGCCCCAGCATCCCTCAATACATCCATGGAGATAGGGCTAAGGCCCCCCAGCAGAGTCAGAGACTACACGGTCTGAGACCACCTCCCCTCATACACTACGACATAATAGTTCTGCTAAGGTAATGGCGATACGACGATGTCAGTGGACAAGACTTGAGTTTGAGATAGAGCTAGAGTGCTGAGGCCCAGCCTATGACACCCCCCCTGATACTCGCTCGCATCAAGCACACCAACCACATACATACATTCACATGCCTATTCCTATCATCATCATCATCATCATGTTATAAACAATAATTTAAATATGCATGAACAGTAATAATAGAAATATTCGATGACATGCTGAATGCACATAACAAGCATACACGCATAGAATCAATCATGGCATTGGACTCCATAAATAAAAAAAGTTTATTATTAACCAATTAGTTTAGGTCTTGTTCCCTCACCTTTGCTTGATTGTAGATTCTCTCTCAAGCTTTAAGAATCAACTAAATATCACTATTATATCACTAGAAGACCTAATGAAGTCGATAGAATTTAATAAGAATTAATTCTGATTTTAAAAAGCTTACTGTTAATTGGGGGTCGATGCCAGGGTTAGAGGTTCCATCGACCCTGGGTGCTACCACTCACATTCTGGACTTCCCGAACACTGGGGGACGATGTTAGGGTCTGGTAGGGTCGATTTTCCATCGACCCCAGTGCGATCCCCCGTGGGTTTAGTCGAAATTCTCATCCTACAGTCCATTCTTTCGTGTTTGGGTCCTATGGCTTGCTTCTATAATCCATTCCATACATGTTCTATGGTCTAGAACCATAGTTTATTCACCTCCATGGTTTTAATGATCTCCCCCATGATTTTCCATTGAAACCTAATCATGGGTGGATGATTTGGGTTTCTCCTAGATCATTCCCTCTTCACTATCTATTTTAAGGTCTTAAGAACTACATGGAGATAGTATCCATACCTGAGAATTAGGCTTGTTTCTCTGAAGCCTTTTCTTTGATCTTCTTCTTTACTTTCCTTCTCTTCTCCTTCTCTTCTCCTTATCTTCTCTTTCTCTCAATCAAATTAGGGTTCTAAAAGGAGTAAAAGAGGCTTAGGGATGTCCTATTTATAGAGTAGAAACTCCAAAAATAAGTCTCATTGAGATTAGGAAAGAATCCCATTGAAATTTGGAAAGTTTCCAAATCACGGTTTCTGTCGACAGACTGGGGGTCGATGAGGGGATCGGAGATCCCGTCGACCCCTGGTTCTAAATTGTCTGACCCCCGATCAGAAACTCAGGGTCTGACTTTTTATATTGGGGGGTCCAACCCTGCCTAGCTGGGTGTGCGACCCTCCCCCTTATTTTAGTGTTTTTGGGTCAGTTTAATACCTGGGATCATTATCTCCTTCACGCACTTGGTCCATTTGGCTCGACCATGATAGGTAGACCTGGATCAAGGTGGTAAGACCGGGTTAGTTCGATACGGGTCTTACAACTCCCCCACCCTTAAAATAAATTTCAGCCTCAAAATTTATATGTACCTTGTTCGTCGAAAAGGTTAGGGTATTCCTTTCGCATCGCGTTCTCTTCCTCCCAAGTGATTTCTTCTACATCTTGGCTTTTCTAATGCACTTTCACATAATGGATATCTTTGCTTCGAAGATGTTGTACCTTTCAGCTTGTGAGCATCACAGGTACCACTTCAAATGTCAAGTCCTCTATCAAGTCTGGTGGGTCTGCTGTCAAGATGTGCGATGGATCCCTGAAATACTTCTTCAATAAAGAAATATGGAATACATCATGAACGCTTGACATTGATTGTGGTAGAGCTAGTTGATATGCCACATTGCCACGTCTGGTCAAAATCTCGTATGGTCCCACCTACCTAGGGCATAGCTTTCCCTTTTTATCAAACCGTTTTAGACCTCGCACAGGTGATATCTTCAAGAACACCTTATCACCCACTGCAAACTCTAGATCTCGACGTTGGTTATCTGCATAGTGCTTTTGTTGAACTTGAGCTGTCTTCACTATTTCCTTAATTTGATCAATCGCTCAACAAGTTTCTTCGACGAACTTTGATCCTACAATCCTTCTCTCTCCCACCTCATTCTATAACAGAGGTGTACGACATTTCTTCCCATAGAGTGCCTCATATGGAACCATTTGAATCGTAGTCTGGTAACTATTGTTATAAGCAAACTCGATAAGCGATAGCTTCTCGTCCCAAGCTCCTTTGAAATCTAGGACACACGCTCAGAGCATATCTTCTAGGATTTGAATAGTTCTTTCTGACTGCCCGTCTGTCTGAGGATGAAAAATTGGGTTAAACTTCAACTTGGTTCCCATGGCTTTCTATATCCTTCCCAGAATTTTGATGTAAAACGGGGATCTTTGTCAGATACTATACTCTCTGGGATGCCATGAAGTCTGACTATATTATCCACATATAGCTTGGCTAGCTTGTCCAGGGTATACTGAGGTCTGACAGCAATAAAGCGAGCTGTCTTGGTAAGTCAATCGACTATAACCCATACTGCATCCACCGATCTTGGTGTCAAGGGTAGGCCAGTGATGAAATCCAATGTGATACATTCCCAGTTCCATGTTAGCTCCGATCATGGTTGTAGCAAACCTGCGGGTCTCTGTCTTTCTGCTTTAACATGCTGACAGCTCAGACATTAGAATATGAATCGAGCTACATCCGCTTTCATACCCCTCCACAAATATAGTCTTCTTACATCATGGTACATCTTGGTGCTTCCTGGATGTACCGAATATGAGGTGTAATGAGCTTCTATCATAACTCTATCTCTGATATTTGAGTTCTCACTCTCAGGTATACATAATCGTCCACGATACCTGAGTACCTTGTCTGAATCCAAGATAAAATTAGGGTTGCTTTTACCCTTCTCTAGATCTTCTTGCACAGTCTTGAGGTGTGGATCCTGTAGGATTGTTACTTTGACCTCATCTATTAGATCCGATGAGATCTTTAAAGCTGTGAACATCAATGTGAACTTATAAATTAAGCCCTGTTCCACTGAGTCTCCTGCAGTCTCTAATATATGCTCTTTATCATTCTCTATTGAGCCTGAGGCTGCAGCACACAGTGCAACATTTCTACTAGGTCCTGCTTCAGGTTTCAATGCCCACTTTCTGCTTAAGGCATCAGCCATAACATTTGCCTTACCCAGATGGTACTAGATGTCACAATCATAATTTTTTAATAGCTCCAGCCATCTCCTCTGTCTCATATTCAGGTCCTTCTAAGTAAAACGGTAAGTTAAACTCTTGTGATCCGACTTAATCTGAAACTTTTCACCATAAAGGTAGTGCCTCCAAGTCTTGATTGCGTGAATGACCATTGCTAACTCCAGATCATGCGTAGGATAGTTCTTCTCATGCTCTTTCAACTGTCTTGATGCATAGACAATCACTTGTTCTCCTTGCATCAACACACATCCAAGACCTAACCCTGAGGCATCCGTATATAGCGTAAACGGCAAGCCTAGTGCTGGGATGGTCAAGATAGGTGCAGAGACTAGTCTTGACTTCAAAGTATGAAAGCACTTCTCACACTCATCTGTCCATATGAACTTTTCTCCTTTCTTGGTTAGTCTGGTAAATGGAACGGCTATTCTTGAGTAGTCTTCCACGAATCTTCTATAGTAACCAGCCAATCCAAGGAAACTACAAATCTTTGCAACTGCTTTCGGTGCATCCTATCCTACTATAGCTGCGATCTTGCTTGGATCTACCTTGATACTGTCTGTAGATACTACGTGACCCAAGAAGGCCACTTCCTTCAGCAAAAATTCACATTTTTTAACTTGGCGAAAAGCTCTCCCTTCTCAGTCGTTGTAAGGTTGCTCTCAAGTGTGTTACATGAGCCTCCCTGTCCTTTGAGTAGACCAAGATGTCGTCAATAAATACGATGATCGAAGTGTCTAACATGTCATGAAACACTTGGTTCATCAGTTCCATGAACGACGCTGGATCGTTAGTCAACCCGATTGACATTACAAGGAACTCATAATGCCCATACCTTATTCTGAAAGCAGTCATTGGAATATCTCCTGCCTTGATCTTCAATTGGTGATACCGTAATCTAAGATCAATCTTTGAGAAAACCTTTACACCCTGCAACTGATCGAACAGATCATGGATCCTAGGCAAAGGGTATCGATTCTTGATATTTTACTTGTTCAACTCTCGGTAGTCAATACATAGTCGTATGCTACCGTCCTTCTTCTTTACGAACAATACAGGTGCTCCCCATGGCGATATGCTTCGTCGTATAAAACCCTTATCTAGTAGTTCTTGTAACTAGGTCTTCAACTCTTTTAATTCTATAGGGGCCATCCTGTACGGTGCCTTAGACACCGGTGCCGACCCTGGCATAAGGTCTATCACGAACTCTGTAGCCCTGTCTGGAGGTAGACCTGGTAGATCCTCTGGAAATACATCTGAAAACTCTCGTACCACATCTAGATCTTCCATCTTTGGTACCTCCGCAGTGATGTCGACCACAAACACTAAGTACCCCACTCCTCCCTTCTCTAAGCATCTCTTAGCTTTTAGGGCAGAGAGGATCAACTTCTGCTTCCTAGGTAACTTGGTTCCAGTGAAGCTAAACTCCTTTCCCTTATCATCCTTAAAACAAGTTTTCATTCGCCACATAGTAAGCTAGCTGAATGATGGCTTAGCCAATCCATTCCCAAAATGACATCAAAGTCTGCCATCTCGAGTTGAACCAGATTTGCTTCTAGGTTTCGCCCCTCAATACTAACTAAACACCGCCCACAACATTCATTCAACGCCACTTCTACTCCCAATCGAGAGCGAACTATCAAGCTTGGGGTTAAGGACTTGACAGGTAATTCCATTCACTTCCCAAAAGTCATAGAAACAAAGGAGTGTGTAGCCCTAGAGTCGAAGATTACTCTGGCGGGTACACCAGCTATATCTATAGTTTCTGAAATTTACTTCTCCCTTAGTTCTACATGCTCATACATAACAAAATTGTAAGCAAAACAGTAAGGGATGGAATCATACCAGTAACTACATCAGGTGATGCGGCTGCCTCTTCAGTGGTGACTGCAAATATCTTCCCTTGCTGTGGCAGTTGCTTTCTAGGTAGAGTACATGTCTTTGCATAATAGCCCAATTATTGGCAGTTGAAACATTTAACGTTTGGGTTTTGTCCAGATACCTTTGATGGTGGTGGTGCACTAGTATTCCTTGCTGGCATCACAGCAGACTGAGCCTTATATGGACGGAATGGTCTAGTGTTCCCTCCACCCGAAGTCTCAGTAGCAGGCCTCTTCAATCCCCTGTTTTGAGCAAAGAAGTTGTCTCTTTGGCTTGATTCAATCACCCTAGCAATTTGCACTGTCTCGTTATACACCTTCTTCTCCAAACCCAGGACATGCTCCTGGATACTACCTCGCAATCCCATGGTAAATCTATGAGTCTTGGTTTCCTCCTCTTGCATGCTTGCTGGAGCGAAGAAAAACATCTCTACGTACCTCTGCTAGTACACATCAACAATCAACTGGGATTGTTACAGGTTAATTCCTTCTCCATTTGATCACGAAAGCTCTTAGGAAAGTACTTATCAAAGAAGGCTCCCTTGAATATTTTCCAAATGATATGAGTGTGCTTCGTCTCCAAGTATGTCCAGGTAGAATTCCACTAGGCATTAGCATCTTCCTTGAGCATGTGTGTAGAAAATAGCACCTTCTCATCCTTCGTGCAAGTCATCAGACTGAAGTTCTTCTCCATCTCAGCAACCCACTGTGCAGGCCATAGTGGTTTTCCTGGTTTCCCTGTAAAGGTAGGGGGTTTCAATTTCAAAAACCTATCCACCGCTCAGCTTAGTTCATTCTGCCCCTGTGCATTTGTTCCATACCATGGTGGTGGGTACGGATAGATCCCTTGATAGGCAGACGATGTTGGAATTTGGTGTAGTAGTTGTGGGTTCTGTCCTTGGCTCATCGGCCCATTGCTACCATCCACTGGCAGTGTGGTATTATTTCCCCCAGATTCAGGTATACGTTCTGTAGGAATATATCCTGGTGGTCTGAACATCTTTATCATCTCGTGTAAGAATGCCTTCTGCTAAGCTTCCATCTGGTAGACTAGATTTGTCACAATAGTCTCAGAATTTGTGTGAGGAGGGCCTAGCAGATTTGTTGGTGCTCAGTGACTCTGCCCTTCTCCACCATTTCCCATTGGTGTCCTATCCCTATCATCCCTCATTGGGGTTCCACCGTCTGGGTTCAGGTTTTTCTCACCAACGTTTCCTGCTTCCACATTGTCCTCGGCTTGACGCACCCTTGAGTGGAGACGTTTTCGTGAACCTCTGTGACCATTTCTGCCTGCCATCTCAGATTAGTCTTTCCTGTTTGGATCTGAGAAGAAGACATAACACATGAGGTACATTCGAATAGTCATAATAGTGTTAGTCTTTAACAAGTGCAAGGCGAAAATCGTAAAGGACGCTTTAATCAAAATTCTAAAATTTCCTCAAATTTTTTTTTGTCCGGTTGCGACATTCCAGTCGCACCACTGTAGAGTGTGGTGCGACCGGTATGGTCAGGCAGACAAAGTCCATCCGCTGACCGGGAGGTACCAGTCGCATACCCCAGGGGGTACCAGTCGACCGGTATAGGGCAAAACCGTCGACCGGTATGCCCTATAAGACTTTAAAATCGTGAAAATTGAGTCTTTTCTCACTTTTTTTCTTTCCATTTCCTCCGGTGGCATTTCCTCTCTGACTTGGTGAGTTGCTACAGTCCAACCGGTGATTTTAGGAGCGATTATCTTCCGATCAAGACCTTGAACATCATCTCTAAGTAAGGTTCTCCCTTCCTCTTTCCATTTTATATCGTTTTTTCATGGTTTCTTGCCCAAAAACTAGGTTTTTCTTGGTTTAGAGGATTCTAACCATAGGAACTCTTTTCCTTCCGCTTGGAAATAGTTTTGGACCTCTATGAACAAAAGCCCTCAAATTATTTGAGGTTCCACCGTGTGGTTTTCTCAAAATCAAAATTTTGGGATTTTTTACCTAGATTTTGGTCAAAAATCGATTTTTCTTGAAATTGTTGAATTTCTTGCTTATTTGGTGATTGTTTGGTTTTCATATGTCGTTAGATTATTACATAAGTCCTCTTACTCAGATTTTGGGTGAGTTTGAGGCTTTTGCTTTAAATATTGTCGTTATGCTGCTGAAATTTTGAAAATTTCAACACAATCTCATTGTTTTGTTTTGTAGTTCACAATGTCTCAGCGTCGAGGTGCTGGTAAGCATGCATACGCTCTGGGCATGAACCGTCCTCACCCACCGGTTCCGCAGTTTGATGAGTGGTGGTTTCGTTCGGCGGCGGTGCAAGCTCATTTTCCATGGTTCAAAGAGAAGAACATAGAATCTGGGCGCTATGTAAACCTGGAGCAGCTACAACGATTCAATGTTGAAGTAGCCTTTGGTGCACTTGGGTGGTTACCCGTTATCACTTACACAGTGACTACTCGACCCAACTTGGTCAAGCACTTCTATGCTAACTTAGAGATCGAGGGAGATGTTAATGACTTCAGCCATGGTAGGGACCTCCGCCTCACTAGCTTTGTCAAAGGTGTCCCCATATCTTTCGACACTCACCAGCTCGCTGATCTCTTGGGGATTCCTAATGATGGTGATTTGATTTACTGTGCCCCCAAAAGGATGGGCTTTCTTATTGATGATCTGCGCCAGGAGGTTTCAGAGCAGATCCTTGACCCAGGGGCGCCTATGAAAGCTGCCAGTTTGAGACCTCTCCCTCGAGTCTATTTTCGCATCATCCAGCATGATATTGTTCCTCAGAGCGGCCACTATAGTGAGTTATCTCAGCTCACCCAGTATCTGACTTATTGTGTCTGCACTAGGGAGCGGGTCTGTCTTCCTTACATTATCATCAAAACCATACGTTAAGCTACCATGCCCGACCAGATAAGCAACCTTCCTTATGGCCGGCTTATCACTACACTCCTGCGACGCTTACGAGTGGACATGAGGGATGAGATTGCGGTCGAGGACACCATGACATCAGACAATGACTGGGATGCCATCGTCCGGATTAAGATGTATAGCCTGTCAATTAGTGATGAGGAGCTAGAGGCTCGTCCTCGTCCACTTAGGAGGGTAGCAGCAGCGGCAGCAGCAGCAGCAACAGCCAATACAGCTTTTGCAGAAGAGGCAAGGGATGATGATGATCAGATGAAGGACGTCCCTACATCGGAACCACAGCCCATACCTACAGCGGGACCATCCCAGCCTCCTCCCGATACAATGATGGGTATGTTTATGGAGATTCGGGATGCCCAACATGAGATAAACCGTGACCTAAGGCGCCTCCCTCGCAGCCTTAGAGTCACGTAGGAGCAGGTACACTAGCTCAGGGTCGCTTATGAGTGTGATTATGACATTGCTGACCCTATTTCTCCTATGCTCCCAACCCCATGATAGACCACCTTATTTTTCTCTCTCATGATACAATTTTTTATAACAGGGTAACTGTCCGGTTTGTGGATTATACCCTGTGGTACAATTAACTCTTCTACTCCTAGAAGGTTTTATTTTATTTTTTTTATTTTTTTTTTATTTTTTATTTTTACTCTCTGATACAATTTTCCTTCTTACTTGTTATGGAAATTTATGATCATTCTTGCTTGTTATTATGTTCTCCAAACTAGAGCATGTCTGTTTATTAGGTTCTCACTTTTAATACACATCATGCTCTTTAGTATTTAGTCGCAGGCATCAAACAAGTGCTTAAGGTGCGTTTTTATTAAGGCTTTTAATTTTTTCTATCTCAGTTCATTGACTCAGTCAAGTGCATGTATGGTCTGTTGGACAAAGCCTAAGAGCTCTGATACCAAGTTATCACACCCCAATTCTGGCTGAACCAGAAGTGTGAGTGAATCGTAACGAAACCAACGGTTCACACCAAGATCTCAATAAGACCGTGTCCACTCATACAAATCTTTGCACATAACCACAATCAGAATATAATTAAATACAGCGGAAGTCTTAAATTAAATGAACTGAGTTCTCTATTGATAATTTAAATAAAATATCCAATTATTCAAAACATCAGAACGTAAATAATTATCCTTACATCATTTGTAAATCCAACTGAAAATAAATAAAATAAACGAATCCAATATCCTAGAGGTACACGTAGAAAGGGCACTCGCATGAAGCGTCATGCTCGTCCTCCCCTGCTTGCACTTCTAAACCAGCAACACCTCCATATGTTGGAGCATCCACATAGTCCTCGACAGTGTAACCTGCATCAATATCTGTATATATACAAGGGTGAGCTCACAACTTAACTCAATAAGACAATCAGACAATATAACACACATCATGCATGAGTAACATTTACGTTATGGTCTGGTTTTAAGTTTACAATGTGATATAGAAAGGATTGGCGGCCACCGCACCACTATACACGAGTGTGTGAATCATCCCAATGGATCAAACACCACTGTCGTCCCACATGCACCCACCATGGAATAGAGATAGAGCTAAAGCGTTCGAATCAAACACTGTCAACACTTCCCCTGATGCCCTACCCATACCAACACGTAAGCCCCTATTGGCAAGGGCTAGCAAACTGGGCTCGCAACTAACCAATACTATATGTCATCATAGTAGGCCCTATCCCAGCATAGTTCCCTAAGGCATAGAGATAGAGCGAGAGTCTAGTGGCCGGGCTAGAGACCACAGTGCCACTTCCACCCCCTGATACCCTATCCGCACCAAGCATGCTAAGACAGAAATGATATGAAATGGTGCTAGTATGAGGAATGATCCCAGACCCCAGACCCTTCCCATTGCACACACCAACGAAAACAATCACATGCCTAACAGTTACATCCTAGCATAGCGAGTATGCATGAATAATATAATAACTAAAAGTAAGATGACATGTGAGTATGCACAAACACCATTCCATAGAATCATAATTATTAACAACATTTTATTGTTATTAAGTTATTAGGGTTTAGGTCCGATTCCCTTACCTAACGCTTGATTGCTAACTTGCTCCGAGTCAAAGAATCCAAACTCGCTATCACAAGGTCCTACATGATATTAGGGTTGAATTAGAATAATTTTCTTAGGGTTTACATTGGTCGAAAAACCAACTGGGTCAAAAACACTCCCACAGTGCATACTGATCGCATGTACCGGTCGCGGCACTATGGGGAAAGGTGTGACCGGTATGGTTGACCGGTCCCCACAGACCAGTCTCCGAGAGGTATCGATCACAGTACCTGTCACACCCCAATTCTAGTTGAATCAGAAGTGTGAGTGAACCGTCACTGAACCAACGGTTCACACCAGGATCTCAATAAGACCGTGTCCACTCATACAAACCATTGCACATAATCATAAGCAGAATATAATAAAATACAGCGGAAGTCTTTAAATTAAATGAACTGAGTATTGCTATTGACAAATAAAATAAAATATCTAATTATTCTCCATACTAAAACGTAAATAAATATCCTTACATCAATTGTATCTCCAAATGAAAATAAATAAAATAATAAATTAAATCAACATGCTAGAGGTACACGCAGAAAGGGCACTCACATGAAGCGTCATGCTCATCCTCTCCTGCTTGCACTTCTAAAGCAACAACACCGTCGTACACCGGAGCATTCATATAGTCCTCCATAGTATAACCTGCATCAGCATCTAAAAATAGTGTGTAGACAAGGGTGAGCTCACAACTTAGCTCAGTAGGACAATCAGACAATGCAACAAACATATGCATGAGTAACATTCACATTATGGTCTGGTTTTAAGTTTGTAATTTGCTATAGAAAGGATTGGTGGCCATCGCACCTCTATACACGAGTTTGTGAAGCCGCCCAATAGATCAAACACCACTATCGTCCCACATGCACCCACCATGGAATAGAGATAGAGCAAAAGCGTCCAGATCAAATACTACCAATACTTTCCCTGATACCCTACCCATACCAACACGTAAGCCCCTATTGGCGAGGGCTTGCAAACTGGGCTCGCAACTAACCAGTCTTATATGTCATCACAGTAGGCCCTATCCCAGTACAGCTCCCTACGGCATAGAGATAGAGCTAAAGTCTAGTGGCCAGGCCAGAGACCACAGTGCCACTTCCTCCCCCTGATATCCTACCCGCACCAAGCATGCTAAGACAAAATGATATGAAAAGGCGCTAGTGTGAGAAATGATCCCAGACCCTCTCCCTTCCCATTCCATACATCAATGAAAACAATCACATGCCTAACAGTCACATCCTAGCATAACGAGTATGCATGGACAATAATAATAACTGAAAGAAAAGGATGACATGCGAGTATGCACAAACATCAGTCCACAAAATCATAGTTATTAACAACGTTTTACTGTTATTAATTATTAGGGTTTAGGTCCGATTCCCTTACCTGACGCTTGTTTGATAGCTTGCTCCGCGTCACAGAATCCAAACTTGCTATCACAAGGTCCTACTCGATGTTAAGGTTGAGTTAGAATAGTTTTCTTAGGATTTACGTTGGTCAGAAAACTAACTGGGTCAAAAATACTCCTCACAAAGCAGACCGATCGCAAGTACCAGTCGCAGGTACCGGCCGCGGAACTGTGGGGAAAGGTGCAACCGGTATGGTCGACCTGTCCCCACAGACCAGCCTCCGGGAGATACCGGTCGCAGGTACCGGTCACATAGGGTGCGGCCGATATGGTCGATCAAAAGATCAATGAAAGAGATTTTAAGAAGTTTAGGGGTCCTTATATAGGCTAGGGTTGAGTTTAGGAAGTCCCCTTACATTAGGAAACTCCTAGGGTTTGAAATTTAGAAAATGGGACCCGTAGAGATCCTTTTTTGGATCTAAGTGGTCTGCTGCGCAGGCCATACCGCTCGACCGGTACCAAGACCGGTACCATCGACCGTTATGAAGATTTCATACTTAATTTGGTCTGATTTCATACCTGTTTGTCATCCGCTCGTCCCGTCTGGTCCGATGATGATTGGAAGACCTGTTACGACATGAATTAAAGGTTTAGATCGGGTTCATAGAGTGCGGGTCTTATAACTCCCCTACCCTTAGAAGAAATTTTATCCCCGAAATTTACATGTAGGTTTCACAACTCCCCCACCCTTAAAATAAATTTCGGCCTCAAAATTTGAACGTACCTTGGTCGTCAAAAAGGTTAGGGTATTCCTTTCGCATCGCGTTCTCTTCCTCCCAAGTAATTTCTTCTACATCTTGGCTTTTCCAATGCACTTTCACATAGCGTATATCCTTACTTCGAAGATGTTGTACCTTTTGGCTTGTGAACATCACAGGTACTGTCACACCCCAATTCCGCACACTTCAGAATGGTGTGATGAACCGCTAGCAAACCAACAGTTCAACCAGGATCTCGGACAAGCGGAATCCATTTTATCTAAACCTCATACATCCACATTCATAATCAGAGTAACTACACAATAGCGGAAGTCTTATAGTAAAATAAACTAAGAAATCTACTGTGATATTAATATTTAAATAGCAAATTATTCTGTATCAACTAGGACATAAATAAATATCAAATACATGTCTTTATTAAATCCAAATAAGAAAACTAGAAAAATTTCTAATCGAATACACATGAATTGCACTCGCAAGAGGAGTCATGTGTATCCACTTCATCTTCAACTTCCATCGCCGCCACGTGCCCGTACACCGGAGCATTCACATAATCTTCAACGGTAGTACCTGCATCATCAACTAAAAATATTTGACGTTGAAGGGGTGAGCACACATCATGGCTCAGTGAGCAAACAAAACAATGCAACAATACATATGCATGCAGTCAATTCATATCTTTGGTCTGGTTTAAGTTTGCAATGTGCAATAGAAAGGTTTAGGTGGTTAAAGGTTAACGTTTACTGACCCCACCTCTATACACAGGGTGTGGAAGTCCGTCCAAAGGGTTACGTTTATTGTCGCCCCCATCCACCCTACCATAACATTGTACAACAAAGGTTAACGTTTATTTGTCATACCCCAATTCCACACTATTCAGAATGGTGTGATGAACCGTTAACAAATCAACGGTTCAACCAGGATCTCGAGTAGGCTATATCCGTTTTATCTAAACCCCATACATCCATATTCATAATCAGAGTAAATACACAATAGCAGAAGTCTCATAATAAAATGAACTGAGAACCTACTATAATATTAATATTTAAATAGCAAATTATTCTGTATCAACCGAGACATAAATAAATATCAAATACATGTCCATAATAAATCCAAGTAAAGAAAAACTAGAAAAATATCTAATCGAATACGCATGAGTTGCACTCGCAAGAGGAGTCATGCATATCCACTACGTCTTCAGCTTCCATCGTCGTCACATTCCCGTACACTGGAGCATTGACATAATCTTCGAGAGTAATACCTACATCATCAACTAAAAATATTCGATGTCGAGGGGTGAGCATACAGCACAGCTCAGTAAGCAAACAAAACAATGCAACAGTACATATGCATGCAATCAATTCATATCTTTGGTCTGGTTTATAGTTTGTAATATGCAATAGAAAGGTTTAGGTAGTCAAAGGTTAACGTTTATTGACCCCGCCTCTATACACAAGTGTGTGACGCCGCCCGAAGGTAATGTTTATCGTCGACTCACAAGCACCCAATTCATGAACATTGTACAACAAAGGTTAACGTTTATTGCTGTACAGTGCCATACCAACACGTAAGCCCCTGTTGGCGAGGGCTGCAAACTGGCCTCGCAACTAACCAATCCTAATGCCAAAAAGTGTATCCAAGGCCTCACCCCAGCATCCCTCAGAATGTCCATGGAGATAGAGCTAAGGCCCCCCGGTAGAGTCAAAGACTACAAAGACCGAGACCACCTCCCCTGATGCTCTACGACATAATAGTTCTGCTAAATAATGGTGATACGACGATGCTAATGCAAAATACTTGAGTTAGAGATAGAGCTAAAGTGCTGAGACCCGCCAAAGGTTAATGTTTATTGACGTTCCCATCACACCACTCCTGATACTCGCTCGCATCAAGTACACCAACCACACACATACATTCACATGCCTATTCCTATCATCATCATCATCATCATGTTATAAACAATAAAGTAAATATGCATGAACAAGTAATAGAAATATTAGATGACATGTTGTATGCACATTACAAACATATTTGCATAGAATCAAGCATGGCATTGGACTCAAGAAAAGGAAAAATAGTTTGTTATTAACCAATTAGTTTAGAGTTCTGTTTCCTCACCTTAGCTTGTTAATAGCTACTCTTCCAAGCTTTAGAATCCTCTTTATAACGTTATTATATTGCTAGAAGATCTAACAAAATTGATAGCATTTAATTAGAATTTATTCTAAATTTAAAAACCATTCTGTTAACTAGGGGTCGGAGGTAGGGTCGGAGTAATGATCGACCCCTGGTGCAACCCTCCCCTAATCTGGACTTCCAGAACCCTAAGGGTCGATACTCAGGGTCTGGTAGGGTCGATTGGCCATCGACCCCCCCCATGCGACCCCCTGTAGGTTTTGGTCGATTTTCATCCCTCAGTCCATTCTTCGTGTTTGGGGTCCTATGGCTTGCTCCTACAGTCCATTCCACACATGTTGGCCTAGTATGGCCTAGAATCATGATTCATTCACCTATATGGCTTTCATGATTTTCCCCATGATTTTCCATGAAAACCTAACCATGGGTTGATGGTTTGGGTTTCTCCGAGATCATACTCTCTTCATTATCTACCCTAAGGTCTTTAGCTCATGGAAATAGTATCCATACCTGAGAAGAATACTCCTTCTCTGCAACTCTTCTCCTTTTTGCCTTCTTTTCTTCTTTCCTTCTCTTCTTCTTCTCTTCCTTCTCTTCTCTTTCTCTCAATTCAATTAGGGTTGTAAAAGGAGTGAAAGAGGCTTAGGGACGTCCTATTTATAGAGTAGAAACTCCTAAAATAAGCCCCATTGAGATTAGGAAGGAATCCCATTGGAATTAGGAAACTTTCTTAATTTCTGTTTTTACCGAATACCAGGGGTCGATAGGGGGGGTCGGAGATCCCGTCGACCCCTGGTTCCTAAAGTGTCCAACCCCCCATATAAAACTGGGGGTCTGACTTCTGTCTTGGGGGGGTCCGACCCTCCCTTGCTGGGTATGCGACCCTCCCCTTAATTTAAGTATTTTTGGGTCAGTTCAATACCTGGGATCGTGATCTCCTTCATGCACTTGGTCCATTTGTCTCATCCATGATTGGTAGACTTGGTTCAAGGTGGTAAGACCGGGTTAGTTTGATACGGGTCTTACAGGTACCACTTCAAATGTCAAGTCCTCTGTCAAGTCTGGTTGCTCTGCTGTCAAGATGTGCGATGGATCCCTGACGTACTTCTTCAATAAGAAAACATAGAACACATCATGAACGCTTGACATGGATGGTGGTAAAGCCAGTTGATATGCCACATTACTACGTCTGGACAAAATCTCGTATGGTCCCATATACCTGGGGCATAGCTTCCCCTTCTTACCAAACCATTTCAGACCTCGCACAGGTGATATCTTCAAGAACACTTTATCACCCACTGCAAACTCCAGATCTCGACGTCAGTTATCTGCATAGTGCTTTTGTCGAACTTGAGCTGTCTTCACTCTTTTCTTGATTTGATCAATCACTCGACAAGTTTTTTCGACAAACTCCGGTCCTACAACCCTTCTCTCTCCCACCTCATTCCATAACAGAGGTGTACGATATTTCTTCCCATAGTGTGCCTCATATGGAGCCATTTGGATCGTATCCTGGGAACTATTATTATAAGCAAACTCGATAAGCGATAGCTTCTCGTCCCAAGCTCCTTTGAAATCTAGGGCACACGCTCTGAGCATATCTTCCAAGATTTGAGTAGTTCTTTCTGACTGCCTGTCTGTCTGAGGATGAAAATCTGTACTAAACTTCAACTTGGTTCCCATGGCTTTCTGTAATCCTTCCCAGAATTTTAATGTAAAACAAGGGTCTCTATTAAATACTATACTTTCTAGGACGTCATAAAGTCTAACTATATTATCCACATATAGTTTGGCCAGCTTCTCTATGGTATACTGAGGTCTGACAGTGATGAATCGAGCTGTCTTGGTAAGTCAATCGACTATAACCCATACTGCATCCACTGACCTTGGTGTCAAGGGTAGACCAGTGACGAAATCCATTGTGATACAATCCCACTTCCATGCTGGCTTCGGTAGTGGTTGTAGCAAACCTCTGGGTCTCTTCCTTTTTGCTTGAACTTACTAGCAATTCAGACATTGGAATACGAATCGAGCTACATCCGCTTTCATACCCCTCCACCAATATAATCTTCTTAAATCATGGTACATCTTGGTGCTTCCTGGATGTACCGAATATGGAGTGTAATGAGCTTCTGTCATAACTCTATCTCTGATATTTGAGTTCTCACTCTCAGGTATACATAATCGTCCACGATACCTGAGTACCTTGTCTGAATCCAAGGTAAAGTCAGGGTTGCTTTTACCCTTCTCTAGATCTTCTTGCACAGTCTCAAGGTGTGGATCCTGTAGGATTGCTACTTTAACCTCATCTATGAGATCCGATGAGATCTTCAAAGCTTCGAACATCAATGTAAACTTATGAATTAAGTCATGTTCCATTGGATCTCCCGCAGTCTCTAATATATAGTCTTTATCCTTCTCGATTGAGCCTGAGGCTGCAGCACACAGTGCAACGTTTGTACTAGGTCCTGCCTCAGGCTTCAATGCCCACTTTCTACTTAAGGCATCGGCCACAACGTTTGTCTTACCCGGATGGTACTAGATGTCACAATCATAATCTTTTAATAGTTTCAGCCATCTCCTTTGTCTCATATTCAGGTCCTTCTGAGTAAAAAGGTAAGCTAAACTCTTGTGATCCAACTTAATCTGAAACTTTTCACCATAAAGGTAGTGTCTCCAAGTCTTGATTGTGTGAATGACCACTGCTAACTGTATGCGTAGGATAGTTCTTCTCATGCTCTTTCGACTGTCTTGATGCGTAGGTAATCACTTGTTCTCCTTGCATCAACACACATCCAAGACCCAACCCTGAGGCATCCGTATATAGGGTAAACGGCAAGCCTAGTGCTGGGATGGTCAAGATAGGTGCAGATACTAGTCTTGACTTCAAAGTTTGAAAGCACTTCTCACACTCATCTGTCCATATAAACTTTTCTCCTTTCTTGGTTAGTCTGGTGAGTGGAATGGCGATCCTTGAGTAGTCTTCCATGAATCTTCTATAGTAACCAGCCAATCCATGAAAACTACGAATCTCCGCAACTGATTTCGGTGCATCCCATCCTACTATAGCTGCGATCTTGCTTGAATCCACCTTAATACCATCTGTAGATACTATGTGACCCAAGAAGGTCACTTCTTTCAGCCAAAATTTACACTTCTTAAACTTGGCGTAAAGCTTCTCTCTTCTCAGCCATTGTAGGGCTGCTCTCAAATGTGTTGCATGAGTCTCCTTGTCCTTTGAGTAGACCAAGATGTCGTCGATGAATACGATGACCGAATGTCCAACATGTCATGAAATACTCGGTTCATCAATTCCATGAACGACACTGGAGCATTAGTCAACCCAAACAACATTACCAGAAACTCATAATGCCCATACCTTGTTCTGAAAGCAGTCTTCAGAATATATGCTGCCTTGATCTTCATTTGGTGATACCCTGATCCAAGATCAATCTTCGAGAAAACCTTTGCACCCTGCAATTGATCGAACAGATCATCGATCCTAGGCAAAGGGTATCGATTCTTGATGGTTAACTTGTTCAGCTCTCGGTAATCGATTCATAGCCGTACACTATCGTCCTTCTTTACGAACAATACAGGTGCTCCCCATGGCGATATGCTTGGTCGTATGAAACTCTTATCTAGTACTTCTTGTAGTTGGGTCTTCAACTCCTTTAATTCAGTAGGGGCCATCCTGTATGGTGCCTTAGACACCGGCGCCGACCCTGGCATAAGATCTATCACAAACTCTGTAGCCCTGTCTGGAGGTAGACCTGATAGATCTTCTGGAAATACATCTGAAAACTCTCGTACCACATCTAGATCTTCCATTTTTGGCACCTCTGCAGTGATGTCGACTACAGACCCTAAGTACCCCACTCCTCCCTTCTCTAAGCATCTCTTATCTTTTAGGGCAGAGAGGATCAGCTTCCGCTTCCTAGGTAACTTGGTTCCAGTGAAGCTAAACTCCTTTCTCTTCTCATCTTTGAACACAAGTTTTTTTTCGCCACATAATAAGCTAACTGAATAAGCCTAGCCAATCCATTCCCAAGATGACGTCAAAGTCTGTCATCTCAAGTTGAACCAGATTTGCTTTTAGGTTTCGGCCCTTAATACTAACTGTACACGGCCCATAACATTCATTTAATGCTACTTCTACTCCCAACGGAGAGCAAACTATAAAGCTTGGGGTTAAATACTTGATAGGTAACTCCATTCGCTTCCCAAAAGACATAGAAACAAAGGAGTGCATGGCCCCAGAGTCAAAGAGTACTCTGGCGGGTACACCAGCTATATTTACAGTTCCTGAAATTTAATTATCCCTTAGTTCTACATGCTCACACACAACAAAATAGTAAGACAAATAGTAAGGGATGTAATCATACCAGTAACCACATCAGGTGATGCGGCTGCCTCTTCAGTGGTGACTGCGAATATCTTTCCTTGCTGTGGCAGTTGCTTCTTAGGTAGAGTACAGGTCTTTGCATAATGACCCAATTGTTGACAGTTGAAGCATTTGACATTTGGGTTTTGTCCAGCTAACTGTGCCGGTAGTGGTGCAGTAGTATTCCTTACTGGCACCACATCAGACTGAGTCCTATATGGGCGGAATGGTCTAGTGTTCCCTCCACCCGAAGTCTCAGTAGCAGGCCTCTTCAGTCCCCTGTTTTGAGCAAAGAAGCTGTCTCTTTGGCTTGATTCAATTACCCTAGCAATCTGCACAGCCTCGTTATACACTTTCTTCTCCAAACCCAAGACATGCTCTCGGATACTTCCTCGTAATCCCATGGTGAATCTGTGGATTTTGGTTTCTTCCTCTTGCATACTTGGAGGAGCGAAAAAAATAGCTCTTCATATCTCTGCTGGTACGCATCAACAGTCGACTGAGATTGTTTCAAATTTAAAAATTCCTTCTCCATTTGATCTCGAAAGCTCTTCAGAAAGTACTTATCAAAGAAGGCTCCCTTGAATATTTCCCAATTGATCTGAGTGTGCTTTGTCTCCAAGTATGTCCGAGTAGAATTCCACCAGAAATTAGCGTCTTCTTTGAGCATGTGCGTAGCAAACAGCACCTTCTCATCCTCCGTGCAAGTCATTAGACGAAAGTTCTTCTCCAATTCAGCAACCCACTGTGTAGGCCACAGTGGTTTTCCTGGTTTCCCTAGGAAAGTAGGGGGTTTCAATTTCAAAAACCTATCCAGCGCTCGGCTTAGGTCATTCTGCCCCTGTGCATTCGTTCCATACCATGGTGGTGGGTACGGATAGATCCCTTGATAGACAGACGACGTTGGAAATTGGTGTGGTGGTTGTAGATTATGTCCTTGGCCCATCGGCCCAGTACTACCATCCATTGGCAGTGTGGTGTTATTTCCCCCAGACTCAGGTGTACCTTCTGTAGGGATATATCCTGGTGGCCTGAACATCTTCAGCATCTCGTTCAGGAATGCTTTCTACTGAGCTTCCATCTGAAAAACCAGATTCGTCACAATTGTCTCAGAGTTAGTGTGAGGAGGTCCTGGCAAATTTGTTGGTGCTCTGGGACTCTGCCCTTCTCCACCATCTGGGTTCAGATTTTTCTCATCTATAGTTCCTGTTTCCACATTGTCCTCGTCTTGGCGCACCCTGGAGTGGTGACGCTTTCGTGAGCCTCTACGACCGTTCCCACCTGACATCTCAGATTAGTTTTCTTGCTTGGATCTGAGAAGAAGACATAACACATGAGGTACAATCGAATAGTCATAATAGTGTTAGTCTTTAACAACTGCAAGGTGAAACTCGTAAGGAAACTTAAATTGAAATTTTAAAAAAATTTCTCAAAATTTTCTGGGCTTGGAATATATATGTTCGGTTGCAACATACCGGTCGCGGCACTGTGTATGGTAGTGTGACCGGTATGTCCAGGCGGACAAACCTCTCAAAGTTCCCGAGAGGTACCGGTCGCAGCCTGTAGGGTATGGCGCGACCCGTATAGTCGACCGGTCAGGATTTTCTCCTGACCGAGAGGTACCGATCGACATACCCAAGGGGTACCGGTCGACCGGTATGGGCAAAACCGTCGACCGGTATGGGCAAAATCGGATTTTCTCCTGACCGAGAGCTTTTCTCACTATTATTCTTTCCTTTCTCTCCGGTGGCGATTCCTCTCTGGCTTAGTGAGTTGCTACAGTCCGACCGGTGATCTTAGAAGCAATTTTCTTCCCATCAAGACCTTGAATTTCGTCTCTAAGTAAGTTTCTTCCTACCTTTCTTCCTTTTACATCGTTTCTTCATGGTTTCTTGCCCAAAATCGAAATTTTTCTTGGTTTAGAAGATTCTAACCGTAGGAACTCTTTTTCTTCGGCTTAGAATGAGTTTAGGGACCTCTATGAGAAAAAGCCCTAAATCTATTTGAGGTTCCACCGTATGGTTTTTCTAAAAATCAAATTTTTAGGTTTTTAACCTAGGTTTTGGTAAAAATCGATTTTTTCCTTGAAATTTCTAAATTTCTTGTTTGTTTGATGGATGCTTGGTTTCCATATGGTGTTAGAGGGCTAAGTAAGTCCTCCTCCCCAGATTTTGGGTGAGTTCGAGGCTTTTGCTTCAATTACTGTCGTTATGCTGTCGAAATTTCGAAAATTCTAACCAAATTCTCATTATTTGTTTTTGTTTTGTAGTTCAAAATGTCTCAACGTCGTGGTGTTGGTAAACATGCATTCGGTCCAGGCATGAACCTTTCACATCCGTCGGTTCCGCCGTTTGATGAGCGGTGGTTTCGTTCTGTGGCGGTGCAAGCCCCTTTTCCCTGGTTTGAAGAGAAGAACATCGAGTCAGGGCGACGTGTAAATTTAGAGCAGCTACAATGATTTGACGTTGAAGCGGCCTTTGGTGATCTTGGGTGGTTACCTGTCATTACTTACACTGTGACCACCCGCCCCAACCTAGTCAAACATTTCTACGCCAACCTGGAGGTCGAGGGAAATGTTAACGACTTCAGCCGTGGTAGGGATCTCTGCATCACCAACTTTGTCAAAGGCATTCCCATATCCTTTGACACTCACCAGCTTGCTGATATTTTGGGGATACCTAATGATGGTGACTTGGTGTAACTGCGCCCCCAAGATAAAGGGCTTTCTCACTGATGGTCTGCGCCAGGAGGTTTCAGAGTAGATCCTTAACCCAGGAGCGCCCATGAAAGCTGCTAGCTTGAGACCTGTGCCTCGGGTATACTGTCGCATCATCCAGCACAATATTGTTCCTCAGAGCAGCCACTACAGTGAGTTATCTCAGCTCACCTAGTACTTGAATTACTGCGTGTGCACCAGGGAGCGGGTCTGTCTCCCTTACATTATTATCAGGACCATGCGTCAGGCTACTCTGCCCGATCAGGTCAGTAACCTTCCTTATGGCCGACTTATCAATACTCTTCTGTGGCGCTTACGGGTAGACATGAGGGGTGAGATTGTGATTGAGGACACCATGACCTCTGACATTGACTAAGATGTCATTATCCGGATGAGGATGGACAACCTGCCGATCAGTGATGAGGAGTTAGAGGCTTATCCTCATCCGCTCAGGAGGGTAGCACTCGCAGCAGCAGCAGCAGCCAATGCGGCTCATGCAGAAGAGGTAGGGAATGATGATGAGGGTGATGATGATTAGATGGAGGACATTCCAGCATCGGCACCACAGCCCACACCTGCAGCGGGACCATCTTAGCCGCCTCCTGATACCGTAATGGGTATGTTTACGAAGATTCGGGATGCCTAGTATGAGATGAGCCGTGACCTAAGGCACCTTTCTCGCAGCCTCAGAGTCACATAGGAGCAGGTACACTGGCTCAGGGTAGCTTATGAGCATGACTATGACATTACTGACCCTATTCCTACTATGCCCCCATCCCCATGATAGATCTTTTATTTTTCTCCTTTACAGCATGGTTTTTATTATAATAGGGTAACTGTCCGGCTTATGGACTGTACCCTGTAGCACCATTACTCTTGATACTCTTTAAATATTTTAATAGAAGTTTATTATTTTTCTTACTTGTCATTAAGGTTCCTATCTAGAGCATGTCTATTTATTAATTCCACCTTTAGTATAGTACATTATGCTCTTTCGTATTTAGTCTCAGGCATCAAACAAGTGCTTAGGGTGTGTTTTTATTAAGACTTTTAACTTCTTCCTATCTCAGTTCATCGACTCAGTTAAGTGCAAATATGGTCTGTTGGACAGAGCCCTTAGGCTCTGATACCAAGTTGTCATACCCCAATTTCGGTTGAACCAAAAGTGTGAGTTAACCGTCACTGAACCAACGGTTCACACCAGGATCTCAATAAGACCGTGTCTACTCATACAAACCATTGCACATAACCATAATCAGAATATAATAAAATACAACGAAAGTCTTTAAATTAAATGAACTGAGTACTGCTATTGATAAATAAAATAAAATATCCTATTATTCTCCACACCAAAACGTAAATAAATATCCTTACATCAATTGTATCTCCAACTAAAAATAAATAAAATAAAATAAATTAAATCAACATCCTAGAGGTACACGCAAAAAGGGCACTCACATGAAGCGTCATGCTCGTCCTCTCCTGCTTGTACTTCTAAAGCAGCAGCACCTCCGTACACCGGAGCATCCATATAGTCCTCCACAGTATAACTTGCATCAACATCTAAAAATAGTGTGTACATAAGGGTGAGCTCACAACTTAGCTCAGTAAGACAATCAGACAATGCAACAAACATATGCATGAGTAACATTCACATTTTGGTCTGGTTTTAAGTTTGCAATGTGCTATAGAAAGGATTGGCGGCCACCGCACCTATATACACGAGTGTGTGAAGCCCTCCAATGGATCAAACACCACTGTTGTCCCACATGCACCCACCATGGAATAGAGATAGAGCTAAAGCGTTCAGATCAAACACTGCCAACACTTCCCCTGATACCCTACCCATACCAACACGTAAGCCCCTATTGGTGAGGGCTTGCAAATTAGGCTCGAACTAACCAATCCTATATGTCATCACAGTAGGCCCTATCCCAGCACAGATCCCTACGACATAGAGATAGAGCTAGAGTCTAGTGGCCAGGTCGGAGACCACAGTGCCACTTCCTCCCCCTAACACCCTACCCACACCAAGCATGCTAAGACGAAACGATACAAAAAGGTGCTAGTATGAGGAATGACCCCAGACCTTCGGCCCTTCCCATTCCACACACCAACAAAAACAATCACATACCTAACAGTCACATCCTAGCATAACAAGTATGCATGAACAATAATAATAACTGAAAGTAAAGGATGACATGCGAGTATGCACAAACATCAGTCCACAGAATCATAGTTATTAACAACGTTTTACTATTATTAATTATTAGGGTTTAGGTTCGATTCCCTTACCTGATGCTTGTTTGATAGCTTGCTCCGCGTCAGAAAATCTAAACTTGCTATCACAAGGTCCTACACGATGTTAGGGTTGCGTTAGAATAGTTTTCTTAGGGTTTACGTTGGTCGGAAAATCAACTGGGTGAAAAACACTCCTCACAGAGCAGACCGGTCACAGGTACTGATCGCAGGTACCAGCCACGGCACTGTGGGGAAAGGTGCGACTGGTATGGTCGACCAGTTCCCACAGACCAGCCTCTGGGAGATACCGGTCACAGGTACCGGTCGCATAGGGTGCGACCGGTATGGTCGACTGGTATGTCTCCGGAAGACCATACATCCGGTTCTCGCCTTTCGTCGGTCACTCCTATTGATTCTAGGGTTTTTCCTACACATTCTAGGTCTAAGCAATGAGTTAGAGTTGTTTCCAACTCCATTCAAGTCCTAGTTTCGATGATCTTCAACCTTGAACTTGAATCTAGGGTTTACCGACTAGATTAGGGTTTGACGGCAAAATATGGTTTAGATCAATACCTTGCTTTGCATGGTATTGATCCAATCATGACTAACCAAACTAGAACGATTAAAGTAGAGGAAGGCTTAAGCACTTACCGTTGGTTCATGGTAAAGAGTTCTTCGTCCAACGGCAATGGCGGTTCTTCCCTCTCCTTCCTAGCTTCTTCTCCTTCTTCAACCTCTTTCTCCTCTCTAGGGTTTGTGAGGATCAATGAAAGAGATTTTAAGAGGTTTAAGGGTCCTTATATAGGCTAGGGTTGAGTTTAAGAAGTCCCCTTACGTTAGGAAAGTCCTAGGGTTTGAAATTTGGAAAGTGAGACCCGCAGAGATCCTTTTCTGGATCTAAGTGGTCTACTGCGCAGGCCATACCGGTCGACCGGTACCATCGACCGGTATAAAGATTTCATACTTAATTTGGTCCGATTTCATACATGTTTGTCATCTGCTCGTCCCGTCTAGTCTAGTGTTGATTGGAAGACCTGTTACGACATGAATTAAAGGTTTAGATCGGGTTCATGGAGTGCGGGTCTTATAACTCCCCCACCCTTAAAAGAAATTTCATCCCTGAAATTTGCATGTAGGTTTCACAGTATCGGTCGCATATGGTGCGACTGGTATGGTCGAACGGTATGCCTCCGGAAGACCATCAATTCGGTGTTTGCCTTCCGTCGGTCACCCCTATTGGTTCTAGGGTTTCTCCTATGCATTCTAGTTCTGAGCAACGAGTTAGAGTTGTTTCATGCTCCATTCAAGTCCTAGTTTCGATGATCCTCAGCCTAGAACGTGAATCTAGGGTTCATCGACTGTATTAGGGTTTAACGGCAATTTTAAAGGTTTTAGATCAATTCAAGATTAATCATCTATAATGCTTAACTTAGATGAAGGTTCAAGCACTTACTGTTAGTTCGCAAGTAGGGTGTTCTTCGTCCAATAGCAAACGACGGCTCTTCTCCCTCCTTCCTTAGCTCTTTCTCCTTCTTCGATCGCTTTCTCCTCTCTAGGGTTTGTGAGGATCAATGAAAGAGTTCTAAGGAGGTTTAAGGGTCCTTAAATAGACTAGGATAAAGTTTACGAAGTTTCCTTACATTAGGAAATTCCTTAGGCTCGATATTTGGAAAGTGGGACCCGCAAAGATCCGTTTCCTGATCTAAGTAGTCTGCCCGCGCAGACATACCGGTTAATCGGTACCATCGACTGGTATGAAAAAAATATCATACATTAGGTCCGTTTTCGTACCTGGTTGTCATCCATTCGTCCCGTCTGGCCCGATGATGGTTGGAAGACCTGTTACTACATGAATTAAAGATTTAGATCGGGTTCATAGAGTACAGATCTAACAATTAATGAATATGAAGTCTAACTTAGAATCCATAAATTTATTAGGTTTCCAAGTTATCCAAAAATGATTTACAAAGCTTGGAAGAGGAACAACCATAGATCAAAGGTGTGGGGACAAGACCTAAACTAATTGGATAATAACAAACTATTTTTTTTATTGAGTTGAATGTCATGATTGATTCTATGCTTGTATGCTTGTAATGTGTATCTCATATGTCATCCAATATTCCTGTTACTACTGCTCATGCATATTTAATTCTATTTATTTATAACATGATGATAATGATGATGCTAGAAATAGGCATGTGATTGTATGTGTGTGGTTGGTGTGTTGGATACGAGTGGAGCATAATGGGGAGGACGTGGCATGGTGGTCTTTGACCTCGTCACCAGACTCTAGCTCTATCTCTACTCAAGTCTTGCCCACTAACATCTTCGTATCGCCATTGCCTTAGCAGAACTATTACATCGTAGGGCATCAGGGGAGGTGGTCTCGGACCGTGTAGTCTTTGACTCTGTCGGGGGGGCTTAGCTCTATCTCTATGGACGTATTGAGGGATACTGGGGTAAGGCCTTGGATACACTGTATGGCATTAGGATTAGTTAGTTGCAAGCCCAGTTTACAAACCCTCGCCAGCAGGGGCTTACGTGTTTGTATGGGTAGGGCATCAGGGGAAGTGTTGGCAGTGTGTGATCCAAACACTCTAACTCTATCTCTATTCTATGGGGGTGCATATGGGACAGCAATGGTGTTTGATCCATTGGGTGGATTCACACACTCGTGTATAAAAGTACGGGAGCCACCAAACCTTTCTATAGCACATTGTAAACTTATAAATCAGACCAAAGATATGAATTGAATGCATGCATATGTATGTTGCATTGTTTTGTTTACTCACTGAGCTCAAGTTGGAGAGCTGACCCTCACATGCGTAATTCTTTTTAGTTTTTTATGTTGCAGGTATTACGGTTGAAGATTATATGAATACGTCAACGTGTGGACATGCAGCGGCTATGGATGTGCAAGCTGTAGAGGACGAATATGGCTCGTCAAGCTAGTGTTTCAACTATGTTTACCCTTAGTGGTTAACTTTCGTATTGTGATACTTGTAATTAGTATTAATTATGTTTTGGTTATTTGAAGATAACTTGTTAAATATTTAATTATCACTGTAGACTCTAAGTTCGTTATTAATAAGACTTTCACTATTTATTTATTTACTCTGATTATTATTGTGGAATGTGTTTTGGTTTAACATGGTTGGCATAGCCTATAGGAGATCTTGGTTTGAACTGTTGGTTCTCATGACGATTCATCACACCACTGGTTAGTCCAGAATTAGGGTGTAACAGGGAGGGTTAGAAATTTTTTTTTTTTTTTTTGTAATGGATGGGTCATGAGAATGTTGTTTAAAGGGATTGGGGGGGGGGAATAAAAGAAGAATCAGTATGAATAATTTTTAGACCTTGGCCATATCCAACAGTTACCTGATGCGAACCATGCTAATCGGCATTGAGATTCATATTTTCAACCTCTGCCGTGATATTATCAATGGCTCCAGAGTTAGATACAACATTTCATTCAATGGTTGCATCGATGTCGAGGGTGGCACATTAGCCACAAATGCATTAGGCCAAGTTGGTGCCTGTGTATAAGAGCAATCAAACCGATGATAGCAGCTGATGACAATATGATTGGGACATCCATAGACTTGGCATGACATTCGTTCATTAAAAAATGATAGATGATAACCATTGTTTGATTGTCCCCCTCTACCACATCCATGACCTCGATTAGACGTAGATGAAAGAGGAGCTGTGTTAAACTGATTTTCACAATTGGACTTTACTTTTCCTTATGAAGGTTGTATTAACCTAACTAGAAGAACGTGACTTTAATCAATTCGGATTTCAATGGGTATGGTGCATACCTAGAAGATCCATTACAGAGACATCATCGGTTCTTATAGATATGATAGTGACAAATGCATCCCATTTTGAATTAAGACCGACTAAAATATGAAGTACAATATTATAATCAGGAACCAGGTGTGCTACAGTAGCCAAGTTGTCAGAAATTGACTTAATTTTTTGAACATATTGAGAGATAGTAAATCCTTTCTTCTTCTCAGCATGCAATTACAACCTGAGTTGCATGTGTAGTTGTATGATGCAAGACTGAGACTGAGAAGAAAATGAGTATTCCAAAGTAGACCAAATAAAGGAAGATCAGAGATAGCTTACCACTTGAGCTAGTACTAGTTCAGTTAAGGAAGACATAATCCAACCTAACAATAATTGACATATCAATGCATCATATACTAGATTTTTTACTGTAACATTTTCTATGGATGTAGGTTCCGTTGGAGATAATGCAGGTTGTATGACTCTGCTAAGTAAGGTAGAGTTCCATCTAGATAACTGAAAAACTTGTGGCCATAGATAACGGGTAGCAATTGAAACCATCAAATGAGACAATTGGTAGGATCTAACTTGATGGAGATAGGATGACTAAACTTGAAGATAAAGAGGAAGAGTTTTGGTCATTAGAAACTATAAGAGATGTGAGAGAAGAAGAAAAGGGGGCTATTTCAACATGAGTTGTTTATTGGCTCTGATACCATAGTTTGAGTTGGTTTGAAACTTTTGCTCCTTGATTTTATGGAGTGGAGAGTGAGATATATTTATACTTGTAAAATCGATTACAATCCCTTTAATTTCTAGTGATAATATGAGAGTGATTTCGGGGATAAGAGATACAATACGTTGAGGATTTCAAGAATACAATAAGTTGAATGATTTTAGGAAATTTAAAATTAAAATGAGAGAGCGTAATTTGTAGAGTGACAAGGATAGCTGACTAGGTATCTAGGTCAGATATCCTTGTCCTTAACAGAAAGGAAGCCCCAACTCAACAGAAATTGAAACGAAGAGGATCTTGAGCATCCTAGCCCACCTCCCTAAGCATGAATCTGTGGGAGTAAAGTCAAACATTAGAAGAATGACTCTAACTACAAAATGAGACAAGGCATCCGCAACCACATTAACCTCCTGGATACAGTGTACAATATGCCATTGAATTCTATGAAAGAAGGACTGTTGTTGTAAATAATACTAGGGTACAGCAATATATATTATTATAGATCCTAGCCCACCTCCCTAAGCATGAATCTGTGGGAGTAAAGCCAAACATTAGAAGAATGACTCTGAACTACAAAATGAGACAAGGCATCCGCAACCACATTAACCTCCTGGATACAGTGTACAATATGCCATTGAATTCTATGAAAGAAGGACTGTTGTTGTAAATAATACTAGGGTACAACAATATATATTATTATAGAGTAATAAACGATTATGTAACAACTAATTAATTATTATCTAGTAATTAATAATCATGTAATTATAGACAAACATGCAAGCATAACAGGTTATATAAATGTAACTATATACTATATTCTTGAATATACATAAATAAGCATGTAATAGTACATACCTCTATGTGATGGAACCAAAGAAACAAAGTAGGGCTGAGTCATGTTGATACACTCTCCTTAAGACTGTATTTGCCCCCTATACGGTGCAATGGGTCCCCGCAAATCAGTCTCCAAGATAAAACAACCCTTTAGTAGGACACCCAAACAGTGTGCACTTACTGTTAGATGTAGAGTAAGACCCAATGGCTGAGATCAATAGTCTTTCAAAAACCGATAAGGATGGACTCCTTTGTTTAATCGAAGTAGAGGGAGAGAGTTGGAGAGAAAGAGAGGAAAGAATCTTGAATTTTTGATGTGTTAGAAGGTTGGGGTTGTCCACTATTTATAGTGTGGTAGCCATAGGATGGGTTATGATCCTTCTAAATGGACTGTCCAGATCAATTCTGATCTCTAATATTGAGATCTAAGATTGAGATGGCATCCCTTATGTGTGGAGATGCAATTCTACACATAAGTACCCTTCCAAAAGGGTGCCCACGCCCGCGCTCATAGGGTGCAGGTCGTGGTCTGATCTGGTTCGATCCCATGCACACGCATGTGTGTGTGTGAGTCATCTTAGACCGAGCTTGACTTTTCTTCTTGGGGCTCAATAAGTAAGGGACATCCCCTACAAATAAGGAACTCTCCTCTACAATCCCTAAACAATGTGGGACTAAAAAGTCCTACATTGCATAGATCAACTCAAAACCAAAATTTAAATTTCTCGCCCAAAATCAAAAATCAAATTTGAAACCAAAACCAAAGTTTGAGTTTTAACTTAAAATCTTTTGAAACTTTTGACTTTACTTTTTGACTTTTACAACAAGGACCCTAGACTCCAAGGACATAATATTATTATGAACCCAACCCAAAAACTATCAAAAGCTTTTCAATTTCTTAACTTCCATATCATCCAAACTATGATTCACATTATTTGATAAATTTAATATTGACACCACCATTGTTTTGATAACCCTCTAACCAAGACAAATCCACTCCATTATGTTTAACTGGATCCTTAATTTTTGGAAGACAATTCAAAATCATAAGATATGGTTTCTATAAAATCATATATAGTAGAAGAGTAGATCCAGAGTTTCAACCTCTAACCCAATATGGATTTGCTTCTTCAATTCACATTGAATGTGAATTACTTGATTTAGACATTTCCATGAAAAATGTGAATCATTGCTCATAGATCTTTTCCTTTCATAGGAGACTATATCTCATCTCATCTGTCATTAAAACAAGGGTTTTCCACACTCAGTAATTTATATACAGATTTAGTTTTGAACTTATTGTTACATGGGGCACTATTTGCTTAGATCATAAATCTATGAAAATGTCTAATGAGTGGTTTATAAACTCAGTCAAAGAGCTCCAGAAGTGTTACAAAGAAAAAAATGAAGCCCTTGATTTTGGAAAATAGTGTGAAGGAGAATATTGAAAATATGAAAAGAAATGTATTTTTGGATATGAAAAATATAAAAAATGATAGTGGTATATTTAAAGACCACATTGTTATAAATAAAGCTTCACATAGTTTTTTGGAATTAAATACATGAAAGTTTAACAAATTAAAGATACAAATTATGGAAACAAAATCTGAAGACAATGTCTTCAATGGTACGAGATTTGCTTAGATCAGATGCAACTCTTTTTAATAGAGCAGTCTTTCATCTGCATCTCCCACCATTGAAAATTCTGTTCGTTGAACTTCTCGATCTACTACGCCTTTTCATCCTCTGTCATTGCTCTTACTTAAGCAAAGAATCATTGAAGATCCGCTTCTTGAACCATAGTTCTGATACCAGTTATTAGGAATTAACAACACAACAGAAAAACAATAGCGAAGGAAAACAAAAGAGAATACAACACAACGATTTTATTTGGTTCACCTACACTATGTGTTTAGGCTATGTCCACGGGAGAGTGACCAATCTCCAATTTCACTATTCCAATGAAGAAGTTATAATGTTCAATATGCTCCTTACAAGATTACATTCCTATATAAAGGAAAATCCTAAACCCCAAAAGTACAAGATTGTCCCTAGTAAAGCTGCCTCAGAAAATTTGGGTTAGGGGCCAGTTATTATGCAATCAATAATGGTTTCTTTCTGTAGTAATTTTTCTCATGGTTATTTTGAGACTTCTTTCCATTCATTAAATGGTTTAATCATTGAATAATTTGGAAAAACAAATATCCATTGATATATCAATATTGCTAAATGAGTAGAGTTCTTCAAATTCTGTATGAATCTAAATCGCCCTCTACTTCCATCCTAGACAAATGGGTTTTTTTTTTTTTTTTTTTTTTTATGTTGAGTTTTGTTGAAATACTTTATTTTTTTGTTTCATCATATATTGACAACCATAAGAAATCTTGTCAGTGGTGTAAGACACTAGCAATTGTAGCTATCTGTATCCTAGCATTGGTGTACCCTCTCAGTTGTATGCTAAGAAAACCCAGGGTAGGTGCCCTTGTCTATTGTTATAGACTAAATTATGAGTATTGGGTAAATACGAGAACTAGTGGGGCATTATTCCCTGAATGTAGGTAGTCACAAACTGTAGCTATTGGCCCACATATATCTATGTATTATGAATTATCTTCTAGATTTCGTTGAGTGCTATGGTGTGGATGTGTAGGATGAGTGTGTATAATCTGGTATACCTGGCCACTCTGTGGTAGCGAGGTAGATTTGCACGTGCCTATGTATTTGGCAATATTTTAGTTAGATCTCTATCAATTTAGAGCATCATTCAAGGTTGAGAAGAGAATTTTTATATACACTAATTCATCCCGTCCCTCTTAACATCAACCGAGGTTAATCACATGCCCACTAGTGGGGGTAGGAGACTCACTCAATCTCCCTAGATTTACACAAAATACACCGACTGACAGCCACCATTGTGCTACAATCGTTTCCCAACCAACTTTAAAAAGCTTGGTTGGAATGGAATAAAAATGTTGTCTTGAGAGAGTGGGGGTCACATCCCTCGATCAATTAACTTATAAAAAATATACCCTAAGGGTAGTTCAATTGGCAAAGACTAACACCTCACAATTAAGAGGTTATGAGTTCAACTTTCTCTTTGACCTACCAATAAAAAAACACATATACAAGATATATAAGGGATATGTTCGAAAGATTAAAAAAAAAAACCAATAAAAATAATAATGAAACATTGATGAATTCAGGTGTCTATCTCTCTTTCCCATTTCAAAAAATTTATTTTCTTTTCTTTCCTTTCAAACGTAAGACTTAAATTGAGATGGGTAATGAAAAGTTGGAAATTTGTCAGAAACAAGACCTACTTGGGTGTTTTCATAATTGGCATATAAATAATCAGTTCAAATGTTATTTTCTTTGCTACCCATGATCTTTATGAGTTTAGATTGATGTTAAAGTAGGTTAATAGGTTATTCAAAGACATCACATTCACTAGTCAATGGTTTTGTACTTCTTTAGTCATGTGAACCTACTGATATCTCAAACAAAAGAAAGAGGCAATTAGTTGGTAAAAATCAAGTATGTAGATTTAATTCAATTTCTTCTTTCCTATTTGAAATTGCAACTTTTTTTCAAAACTATACAAGCTTAAAACTTTGTTGTTGTCCTTTTACTCTTTTAGCCTGCCTTGTGGAGGTCTTCGGGTGTTCTTCTCAATAGATTATACTTATGGATAAATGTTTTCAGTGTGGGAGAAATCTCTCATGCGACACCAATCGAGGCACATAATTGATTTCAATGAGAGGGGGGCCCACATGTTCAAGGAGGAAGAGTATGTCAGTGTAGGTTCTACATGATTAGGATGTGAGAGAGAAAGAGGAGTCAATTGGTCAGTTACAATTGGACCTAATCAGTCCACACCACTTTAAGACGTAGGGGTATGACTATATCGTCTAACTAATCGGTCCCATAGATCAGATATTGACCTACTTATATTCGGTTGGTTGGGTATTAGTCTATAATCGGGTTCATACCAAATCAGCTACAAGCATATAATCAGGTTCATACCAATTGGTCTATAATAGGGCTCGTACTAATTGATTCAATTTTGAATGATTAAACCATCGATTTCTAATTGATAAATAGTCAACACAACCAAAGGCACTTAATTATAGACTTCCTATTATAATTTTAGTTATTAGTCGATGTGGAACAAAAGTTGTGGAGACACCTAAAAAAGCGAGTGTATGGAGTGTGAAAAAACTTAGTCCCATATCAGTTGGAAAAGAAAATGTTAGGGACACAAGTTGTAAAAGGAAGAGTAGATTTAAGAGAGGCACAAGGCCACTTAAATGGTCCATTTAAATCGGTTTAGGCTGGTTTCATTATTTGGTTTCGGTCGGGACTATGTTGGTTTTCTGGTCAACACCAAAAAGTCTAGATTTTGACACCCCCCATGAGAGACTACATGTGGGGGGAAAAATTCCCACATTGAGGCTCAGTTTGGTTACAAACGAAATTAAATGGAAGGGAAGTGAAATTTTTTGAACCTAAAATAGAAACTTTTATAGTTATAATACAACATGATTGTATAATCTACTTAAATTTCTTACTAATTGAATAATAATATTTATTAAATATAATTTTTATTTAACTTTTCAAATGCAAGAAATTTGGATGCAAAGTAAACTAAATTAATCACTAAATATGGAATGGTTTAGAATTAGTTATATAGTCATGTGATAGCTCGTGATGGAATGATTACAAAAGATTCATTTTAAAATTTTAAAATTTCACTTCCCTTCCCTTTAATTCCCCCTTTCAACAACCAATCATAGCATGAGAGCATGAAAATCTTTTCTCCTAGACTTTATTTCTATCAACTCAGCCTTTTATGCTTATAATTATTATGAGAAATTTATTTGAAACAACATGTGTATCAAGGAAAAAAGCACGAGAATTGGATTTGCTGGATGTGAAATTGAGGCAGAACTTAGATCCGGTTCTTTAGGATTCGGAATATCAAGATACTCACGATTTTGCTTATCCAGGTGGATTGGTGGGATCCCATAGAGTGAACTTGTGAGGAGGATGAAGGGGAAGTCTTTGAGTCAGATGTGGAGATTGATCCCTCCCTTGGTGAGGGAGATCTTGAATCCTCCATTGCTGGAGTCCAGCCAGAGATCTTTTCGTTTCCCTTGAAGTGGTCTCATTCTCCATTTGGTGACAAACCTAGTGAAACATTTGAGCTTTATGAAAAGTCATTGGTTTCATATCTAAGAAAAGGCTCCCATGTTTGAAGGCCTCCTAGTCGTCTTGGAGACGAGTAAATTTGTGGTTTCTTTTTCATTTTGGGGAACATCTGTTTTATGCAATTGGTTTTTCTTTTTGGTTGGTGTGTTGGTGTGCTTCCTCGGGTGCTCTTTGGTTTGTTTCTAAGGGTAGCCCAATGGTGGTCTTTGTTCTTTGGTGTGTGTTTCTTATAGGCTACTCTTTTGCTGGATTGTTTGAGCTACCTCTAGAGTCTTCTAGTTTGCTTATTCTTTTTTGGGTTTTGCTCCCTCTTTGAGGAGTGCTTGTTGTGTTCTCTCTTGGGATTAATAAACTTCTACTTACCCATCCCCCACCCCACCCTCCCACCACAAAAAAAAAAAAAAAAAAAAAAAAAAAAAATAAATAAAAAAATATATATATATATATATATATATATATATATATATATATATATATATATATATATTGAAAAAAATTAGTATAACATCAGTAGTTAAACTACACTAAGGTTTGAATAAGTCTTGTTTAACGCTTCTTTAATGTATAAATATTAATTTTTAGAGAGAGAGAGAGAGAGAGAGAATTACTTCAACTTTCCCTTCGATTTTCTTTAAAATCCAATTGTTTTTTCTCATAGTATGGGAAAAGTGGATTATGAAAGACGATGTAGAGGAAATTCCTTCTGTTTCTTGGCTTGTCATCCAAATAAGCGCTCTTTCATTGTTTTATAGGCCTATTTGTTTAATTGTAAAATTTTATGTGCAAATGACATTTTATATGAAAAAAATTTCTCCATGTAAAATTTTCATATTTTTTCAAAGCCTTGCTTTGTATTTTATGTCAAAACAAACAATAAAAAATTATGCTAAAAAATTATGCTTTACAAGAAAATTTTTCTTTTCCACCATTTTACATAGAATCAAATGGAGTAATAGGGAATGCTTCAAGGAATCCTATGCTATTCTTTTTTGGGTGAATTATCTCAATCCCACACCAATACCTCCCAAATAACCAAAGCTTGTCTTGGGATATTTAACACCTCTAATCGCTTTTCACTTTTGCCCCTTTCATAATTTTTATTATTATTATTATTATTATTATTATTATTATTATTATTATTATTATTATTGTTTTTACTTTTATTTTTATTTTTTATTTTTATTTTTTATTTTTATTTTTATTTTTATTTTTTTTATTTTACAGTTGTAGCTTTGGTTCATTGAGGCTGTGTTTGTTTTGATGTAAAATTTTACATGTAACATTTTATATGTAATTTTTTTTTTCAATGTTTGTTTCCAATGGGTAAAAGAAAGATAAAGTTCATTTTTCCTTCCCCTTAGATTTTGTTTGGTTGCAAAGGGTATTGAAGGGAAGGAAAATGAAATTTTTTGACTTTAAATGAAAACTTTTATAGTTGTAACACAACATGATTATATAAATTACCTAAACTTGTTAACATATGTAGTAATGATACTTTTAAGATGTAAAATTTATTTTCCTTTTCAAACGTGAGGGAATTGGATGCAAAGTGAAGTATAAATTAATAACTAAATATGCAATAATTTGAAATTAGTTACATAATGATATGATAGCATGTGTTGTAATTATTATAAAAGTTTCCATTTAAAGTTTAAAATTTTCACTTCCCTTTCCTTCAATTCCCCTTATAACCAAACAAAGCCTTAGAGATCACTAAATTTTACCTCTTTAAAACAAACATTGAAGAAAAAAAAATACATATAAAGTGTTATCCATAAAATTTTATGGTAAAATTTTACATCAAAATAAACGGAGCCTCAGTAAATCCCATTTAATTGGAAAAATGCTTCATTGATTAACTTGTTTTCCAATCAATTACAAAAAATTATAAACTTAATTAAGTCTCTAATTGTTATGTATATGTAATTAATTATATAATACATTATGACATATAAAGTTGTTTGGTATATATATATATATTAGAAGATATTTATCATTATTGTGATAATCTATTATTAATTCTTTATGTCTAGTGATTCAAAGCGGTTATTATTTATAACTCATAATTTATTCTAACATATGATTTATTACAAATAACTCATAAATATAAATATAAATTATAGCAAATAAAGCCAATGTCATAGACATAAAGAAGTAATAATAAATTATTACAATAATGATAAACACCTTCTAACCTATTTGTAGATTTTAGATTATATCAATTTATTTTAAATATAAATAAATACCATAAATCATACCAAACAATTTCATATGTCATAATGTATTATATAATTAGTTTTATAATACATACCAAAGACACCTTAATATAATTTATATATATGTTTATGAGTTATTTATGACAAAGATTTATGAGAATAAATTATGAGTCAAATAATAACTATTTTTTTGGTAAATAAATAATAACCATTTAATACCACTAAACATAAAGAAATAATAATAGATTATCACAATTATGATAAACACCTTCTAACTTAGGCTCTCTTTGGTTTGTATTATATAATGTATTATGAACTATTTGTGACAAATCAATTATGATAATAGATTCTGAGTAATAAATAATGACCGTTTGGTACCACTAAATATAATACATTATATAATGAGAAATAGATTATAATGATAAACAACTAATAACCTATTTGTAGATTATGCATTATATCTATTTGTTTTAATTATAAATAGACATTATAAATCATGCCAAACAATCACAAATTTCATAATGTATTACATAATACATTATATAATACAAACCAAAGAGAACCTATTTGTAGATTTTAAATTATATCAATTTATTTTAAGTATAAATATCATAAAAATCATACCAAACAACTATGTCATAATGTATTATATATTCTATAATACATACCAGAAAGAGCCTAAGATAAATAGAAATGTAGAAAAAGAGAGATTGGGAAATCCAGAGTCTTATTGGATAGGTGAGTCTGCAATGCCTACCAAAGATTCCAATAGTTCAATTACACATAGGTGTGCATCAAAATGCACGCCAATAGCCAACGTTATAGGAGCCGCCAATAGCTCTTCATCGTCTCATTAAACCTTTTCCTTTATAACTTCAAATTGTCCAAATTTTTAAAATTTAAGGGGTAAATAAGTCCCAAGACAGTGGTTTATTTTGCCCCGTCATAACATGTGGACTAAATTACTAGGAAACCATGATGGTTAATCTAGCAAACTAGGTGAACAAATGTATCAAAACATGTCTAAAGCATTTTTATCAACAGCACTACATGGATTCCAATAGAACATCAAATACACAATGATTATTACATGCACAATATATTAATATTAGAGAATAACATATCCACACTGACTAAGCAGTTATTGTTACAAATTTCTACAGCAAACAAACATAGATAACCACAGTGACTCAGTGAGAGGTTGAGGACTCTACACAAAAAAAAAGGCATACTGTCAAAGGATAGGAACCTGACAGTGAATCTTTACACAATGACTTTTGATACTAGTGGTGCATGAACTTGGATACAGCAGCCCTTCTTCTTTCTCTCAGCCTGGTGGACTCTTCCTAATTTGGTTTCAGTTTTAAGGCAACACTGCATTCATGTCAACAAATAAATTAATTCACTTTCAGATTTGAATGAAAAAGAAAAGAATATGATGAGTTTAGAACTGCAGGGCAAATATTACCTGTTAATACAATACCTCTTCCCTGTGGGAGGTGGACCATCATCAAAGACATGGCCAAGATGAGCACCACAAACCGCACAAAGAACTTCCTGTCGAGGCATGAAAATGATTGACATGTCTAACTTTGACTTCACATTGTTTCCTATGGGTTGATAGTAAGATGGCCAACCGGTTCCACTGTCAAATTTTGTTGATGATCTATACAACAGAAAGCAAAGACGTGAGTTTGTACTTTAGGTAGTATAAAGGATTCCTCCATTGTCACCTGGTGGTCATGGGTTCAAATCTGTTCCCCCCCGGCCCCCCCCAAAAAAGACCCTGCAATGCCTGAGCCTTGTGCACCCTTTTTTTTTTTTTTTAGGATGAGGCCTTTAAAGTCGATCCAAATTGGGTGACATTTAAAAGTGAAGCAAGTTAAATTTGCAAAAAAGGGTATGAAGAGATGAATTTATATGGAAGATAAACTTTCAGTCTTTCACTATGGCTCCGACTGGTTGCAAGGGAAATAAATGGAAGTGAAGTTAAGTCAAACTCAAAAAAGAAAATTTTGTAATCATTATCCAACATGATTGCGTCACTAACTCCAAATCATTCTAAATTTGGTTTATTAAATTTTACTTTACTTTGCAATCACTTCCTTTCAATTTGAAAAGCAAAATAAAGATCACATTGAAAATTCTAATTATTAAATATAAGAAGAATTTGAAGTAAATTACATAATCATGTTAGATAATGACTACAAAAGTTTCTTATTTAAACAATTTCACTTCCCTTCCCTTTAGTTGCAACCAGACAGAGCCTGTGTTTGGTTGGATTTGAAGAGGTGAGCTGGTGATGTTTACTTGTCCTGCCCAAAGATTTCTTTTATTTGACAGTTAAAACTGACCTTTGGTTTTTAGAAATTTATTTTTCCTTTCACTACGAAACTGTCTTGTGTGAATGTCATTTCACTTGCAACAAACATTGTTTATATTTTTTTCTTCATTCGAAAATCCTATTTCAGTTTTTTCCACATCTACACAAACACTTATAAAATTAAATTATTTTTTACTTCACGTATAACCAAATAAAGCCTGGTTGTAATTGGATCATAAATGAACTTACTCAAACAGAGGTGTGTAATGAACTTACTCAAACAGAGGTGTGTCACAACAAATGCAGTGGAAATTTCCTTGCGTTTTAGTTTTCCAATACTCCCTGTAAAATAGAGAAAAGAAAGATAATGAATGAACTGGATCAATACAGAAAAATAAACAGCCCGTGGCATTGGCCTATGACATCCATCTGAAGGTGTATGTGGAGGAATGGTAAGGGAGATGAGCTTGGAGAAATATAAAGCACAATCTACATCTATGTGAAATATTTGGGCCTGTCAACTGAACTGAGCACACATATTCAGTACACAAGTTGTCCCTAGCATATCGGGTTGGGGATGAATGCCCCCAAAGGGATTTGCATTATCCCGGTACCCTAGTTTCAGACTGAATGATAGGCCACACCCTGAGAGCAAGGACCATGCCACTTAATATGATTTTCAATTAATTGTATGGAAACTATGTACAATGGCTAAATCTTACAAAGTGAAACCAATATATAATGATAAAGATGGGGAAAAAAAATTAAACTGCAGCAGACAGTACAAATCATACCCAGTGAAAGCCCTCTCAGTTCCCTTCTGTCGAGTGATGTAAAATTGTTCTGCTGTAAGACGTTTCTTCCACTCTTCTTCACTTATGGATGCATAATCCATTTTATCCCCTGCATAAGAAGGAGAACATCATTTGTTAGCAGCAGAACATCAATAGGGAGTTTAAGAGAAAATAATTTAAGACTTGAATACATAATCCATATCTTACTTAAAACCACTGAAAGGAAAGAAAATGGGCTCACCAAAATTAATGTCTCACCCATAGTTTTAAAACTCGACCGAGAAGCTCGACCCTTCTCGGTAGTCGCGACAGGGTTGAGACGAGAACCTGGTTCGAAACTGGGTCTCGACCAATCTCGACCAGTTCTCGACTGGTTCTCGACCAGTCTCAACCAGTTTCGAACTGGTTCAAGTTATTTTATAAGAGTCTCGGTCGAGATTTCAACCGAGACTCAATTTTCTTCTGAATTTCCTTCTGTTTTCTTCTTCTCCTCCATTCCTTCTTCTCCAACCTTGCATCTAAGGTTCGAAAACCTCTGTTCTTTGCAAATCTTTCCATCAAAGTGCTGTTGGAGGCTCATTTTAACCTATTCTTTGCAAATCTAAGGTTTGAGCCTTTGAGGTATGGTTTTTTCCTCTAAAACTTACTTTTTTACATGATTATGTTCAATAGATGTTGGGTCATCATGAAATTTATATATATGAGAGTCATTAGGCCGATCTACAACCTCATCCTTTCAAAATTATTTTCTTGCATATATATTTTTTATTTTGATTTTCTGTTAAAAAAATGTATTTTTTTCAGTAATTAAAAATTAAAAAAAATATGTTAAATATTAATTAGATGGTGTTGAAAATATTATATGATGAACACCGTTGGCCGATCTACGCGGCCACGGTTTCATTTTTTTTTCTGTATATATATATATATATATATATATATATATATATATATATATATATATATATATATATATATATATATATATATATATATATATATATATATATAATATATATATATATATATATATATATATATATATATATATATATATATATATATTTTTTATTTTTTTTTTTAAAAAATAAAAAATACATTTCTTAAATATTAATCAGTTTACTTTCAAAATAATATATGTTGAACACCGTTGGCCGATCTACGCGGTCACGGTTTCAGTTTTTTTTTTCTGTACATATTTTTATTTTTATGAATTTTTTATTAATAAATCCTATTTTCCAGCAATAAAAAATTAATAAAAAAATATTAATACTTATCTACTACTGTTCAAAATAATATATGTTGAACATCATTGGCCGATCTACGCAGTCACGGTTTCAGTTTATGGAACTAGGGAAGACTTGTTCTAGGGAAGACTTGTTCTAGATTTCTTTTTGTAATTTTTTATTATAAAAACCCGAGATTCCAATCCTGATTCTATACAGGAATCTGAGACATGGAATCAACTGAATCATACTGATTCCGATTACTATAACTGACAGTAGGAGAGAAGGTATGAGAAAGATTGGAAAAGAAGAGAGGATTGAAGAAAGAGGAGAAAAAGAGATCACGGGAGGGAGGGAGGGAGGGCAGTGAGAGAGAAGAAGCATAATCGATGAGCCTGAAAGGGGTAGAGAGGAGACTGACAACTCAATTCTCCAATTAAAAGACTTTTATACCATCTTTAAATCAAAACAAAAATTAGATTCCTCTTGACTTCTACTTCCTAATAAGCAATAGAAAAAATTTCATCTAACCCCCAAAAACTATGTCAAATTCCATCTACTACCCAATGGTTTGCAGAAAATCTAACCGGCCCCATTTAACTGACAGACTTGACTGAACATGTGAGTGGACATTCTTACCCTTTCTATTTGAAACTTTAAAACATTAAAATGAAATAAAGTTACTAATTTACCCCTTTCTTTTTTTATTTCTTTCTCGAAATTTCCTATCTTCTCTATTGCTATTCTATTCGGTTCAGAACCCTAATATCATGTCTCCATCGTGTCTTCTCTATTGCTATTCGGTTCAGTGCCCTAATATCATATCTCCGTCGTTGTTGTGCTAGGTTTCTGTGACTCTCCAGCTTCGAATCTCCGGTATCCCGTCTGCAACATCCAAAGTCCGATTAGTATTTTCATCCTTGGAGGCGAGGCTATTTGTTGTACGGCCCTCCTGGAATGGGTAAGTCTTCTATGATTGCAGCCATGGCTAATTTACTGGATTACGACATCTATGACCTCGAGTTGACGACGGTGAAGGATAACACGGAGCTGAGGAAGCTGCTGATCAAGATTAGTAGAAAGTCTATGGTTCTGATCGAAGATATTGATTGCTCACTTGATCTAACTGGCCAAAGGAGGGATAAGAAGAAGAGCAAAGAGGAGAAAGAGGAGAAGGAAGGGGAAGCGAAAGTGGCAACAGCCATTACAAAGGAAAAGGAAAAGGAAAAGGGCAAGGATGAGGAGAGCAAAGTGACTCTATCTGGGCTTCTCAATTGCATAGATGGGCTTTGGTCGCCTATGGAGGAGAGAGGTTTATTGTGTTCACCACAAACCATGTGGACCAACTGGATCCGGCTCTCACTAGGAGGGGTCAGATGGACAAGCACATCGAGATGTCATACTGCAACTACGAAGGGTTCAAGGTGCTGACCAAGAATTATTTGGACTTAGAGTCGCATCCTCTGTTCAACACGATTCATGGGTTGATGGATGAGACCCAGATTACCCCGGCTGATGTTGCAGAGAATTTGATGCCTAAATCCGTAGGGGATAATTGCAAGGAATGCCTTGAGGCACTGATTCGTGCTCTCCAAGTGGCAAAAAAAGAAGTGAAACTAAAGGCTGAGAACAGAGAGGAGCAGCCTTTGACGTCAACCAAAGAAGAAGGAGAGAAGGACTCGTTGACCAAAAATGAAGACAAGGAAGTTGAATCGATCGAGTTGGAAAACAAAGATACGGTTGGGGGAGAGAACTAGAACGGGACCAGCTAGCATTGGTGGACTCCATATATACCATTCCTTAATTGCTACAAATAACTTATGATAGAAACTGCGGTTCTTTCTACTACGAAAAGAACTGATGTTTCCCTTGTTGTTCTTCTTTTCACTGTCAATATCGTAGATTGTTTTTAATGTCACAGTAGTGTGTGACCTTCTCGAAAGGCACGTGATATGAAAATCCTTAATTGAAGATGGTTCACTGTAGTTGTCGCAGCTAACTGCTAGTTAAATAAAGCACAGACTACTGGTTGTCGTCGCCGACTACAAAAGGGCAACACACTGTAGCCAATAAGAGGGTTCCACCGTTGATAGTCGTCGAGGAAGAAAGGTTTCGAAACAGGGTTTTTTCTTTTTTACTTTTACTGTTGAAGAAGAATATTTGGTAAGTAAATGTATTTTCACTTTGGGGGGGCATTATCGTCTTCTACTATAGGGAAAAGGGCAATATTGTCCTAATATTTGCAACTAACGGGACTCTACTAATGGGTAGGGTCTATTTTACTAACGGTGAAAATATTTTGGGTGGTAGATGAGACATTTGGAAACCTTTCAGGTAGTAGATGAGACTTTTGAAAATATCGGGGGTCAGATGGAATTTGACATAATTTTTGGGGGTTAGATGAAATTTTTTCTAAGCACCATCATTAACAAATTAAATAAGACTTTCTAAATAATAAAATACAGCCTAAACTGTACCCATGACCAGACTGGCCCCACAGATTTAACAATTGGCTTTTAACATAATTAAAAGAAAAAAGTACATAAAGACCCTTAAGAATTAAAAAACTCGACCTACTACTAGCTATCGTCACTCAGACTTGGATGACATGTAATTCTTAGGCTTTGGCTTCCAAAGCTTGTCACATTTGTTCAGCCAATCCAATGCTAGGCTCCTATGTAATCCATGGCACAAGACTTTGAGGAATCTTGATGACAAGGGGGGATTTTCAACACATTCAAATCAATTACCCCTCTTTGCTGCAGGATCTTATCACAATCCAACCCAAATTTAACCTTTGACAACAAACAAGAATTATTGATTTAGACAAATAATTCCTCAACTTCAAATCTGACTATAAGAATGCTTCAATATTTGGGATCCTTGATCCTTAGGATATGAGAAACAATATTCCAGAAGATGAACTTGATCCAATGGGTGGGATCAAAACCAATCTTGTCCATAGGTCTCAAACAGGTATTTTAACAGAACCATAATTGTATAACAGTAAAAAAAAATTACTTATCTCAGAATCCAGCCGTTGGAAGGTCTTCAAATTTGGAGGGAAAGTAATCTAGGATGTACTTGATAATATACCCAAATTTAAAGGTAATCCAACTATGGATGAAGAAGTAATGAATTTTCAAAACACTACTATTATCTGAAAACAGGAATGAATAGAATAAGAGTTTCGGTTGACTCAACCAAAATTTTTTAAACTCTGGCCAACTTTACTGCCAGCACTTTATTTCTTTTTATTTATAAACTTTGAAAGATTACAAAATCATATGATTTCCAAAACTAAAATAGAAACTTCTTTTATAAAGAATAAGAAAGTTTTTAAAACAGAAAATAGGAAAGTTTCTAAACAATGAAACAACTAAGACTGACTCATAAAGTAAATCAACTTAGGAAATAAAATCTAAACTAATTTTTAGGAAAGAAATAACAAAAGAGTGAAATAAAATATTTCAAAAATTTATGTTGGTACTGTTCACGTAAACAGTACCACGTGAACAGTGTGGGCTAGGCCCATGTTGACAGTTCCTTGGGCTGGTCCACTATTGGCTAGTCCTTGGACTATATCAACTCCCCCCACTTACAATAAACTCATCCACGAGTTTTGTAATGGTGAAGAATCAATTCCATGGGGTCAGCACACATCTTTCTTAGATATTGGAAGTCTAGTTGTGCTTGAAAATTCAGAAGAAAATCTGCCACCTTGGGTCCACTCTCTTCAAAATATTGGGGAGGTATCACAAAATCAATATGTTCAATATCTTAAAAAGATTCAAATGTGTAGGAGATATCCATGGGGATCACATGTAGCTCTTTGTCTTCTACAGTCACTTCTTCAATGTCTATGACCTCATGATCACTGTGACTCTCATTATCAGTCAATGGAGTTGTACAAGAAAGATTAAGATCACATATGTCCACCTTACTGACTTGAGTAAAACCATCCCCATTGTAATGATGTGGCCTTCAACTACAACCTCTTCAATGCAAATTGTTACAGTAAGAACATCAATATTGGTTTCTCTTTTGTCATCATGGATTTGTGAGACCTGTTCTTCGTTTTCCTTGACTTTAGTCATTAATGCTCCTAGAACAGTTGATGATACTGGAGTTTTCATGGGTGGTGCAACTGTAGGTACAGCCTTCACGCCAATATTGTTAGCGTTAGGCTTCCACCCGTCGCTAACTTGCGAACTGAATTTTATAGATGGTTGTGTCAGGTTTTCTTCAGTTATACATGTCATTTGGTGGTAACTTTATCGACGGAAGAGCCTTATTAGGGGATATTCAGGTACGTAATCTCTTGTTAATTTGTACTTCATATCTTCCCAAGTCCTAGGCTCTCGTCTTCGAACTCTAAGCTTCTGTTCATGCACTTTCCACCACTCACGGGCAGCTCCCAAGAGTTTGGATCGTGCTAATTTTAATTTTCGTGGTTCGGAAAGATCGAACCAATCGAAATAATCATCCAATGCACACAACCAATCACGAAAGGCTTGTGGGTCTTGCCTACCATAGAAATCTTTTAAGTCCAGCATTACTTTATGTGAAATTTCATATCGAAGAAGTCTCCCGTCATACTCATCATCTGATAGATCTTGATAGTCCTCTCTAGGGACTCTTTGGAGAGCCCTAGCAATAGGTCTTGGCACTAGGTTGACCATAAGAGCTTCTCTTCTAGGGGTTTCTATTCTAGCCGGCCTAAGGTTAATTTTTTTCTCCAAACTATTCATTCTTCCGTCCACATTATCTAGCTTTGTATCTATTTTGGCCAAATGTTGGAGAACCAAATTAATACGGTCATTGGGGTTATTAGACTGGTTAAGAGAATTCTAACTCTCCTCAACCATGCTTTTATACCAATTGATGGCAAGGGGGGTTTTCAATACATTCAAATCAATTACCCCTCTTCACTATAAGATCTTATCGCAGTCCAATCTAAATTTAACCTTTAACAATAAACAAGAATTATTGATTTAGACAAATAATTCCCCAACTTCAAATATGATTATAAAATGCTTCAAAATTTGAGATCCTTGATCCTTAGGATATGAAGAACAATATTTCAAAAGATGAACTTGATCCAACGGGTGGGATCGAAACCAATCTTGCCCGTAAGTCTCAAACAGGTATTTTAACAGAACCAGAATTGTATAACAGCAGAAAAAATTACTTATCTCAAAATCCAACCGTTGGAAGGTCTTTAAACTTGGAAGGAAAGTACTTTAGGATGTGTTTGATAACATACCCAAATTTGAAGGTGATCCAATCATGGATGAAGAAGTTATGAATTTTCAAAACACTACTATTATCTGAAAACGAAATGAATAGAATAGGAGTTTCGGTGAGACTCAACCAGAATTTTTTAACAAAAAACTCTAGCCAACTCTTCTTTCAATACTTTGTTTCTTATTTATAAACTTTGAAAGATTACAAAATCATAGGATTTTCAAAACTAAAACAGAAACTTAAGTTTCTATAACAGAAAATAGGAAAGTTTCTAAACAATGAAACAACTAAGACAGACTCATAAAGTAAATCAACTTAGGAAATAAAATCTAAACTAATTATTACGAAAGAAATAACAAAAGAATGAAATAAAATATTTCAAAAATTTCTGTTGGTAGTGTTCACGTGAACAGTGTGGGCTGGGCCCATGTTGACGGTTCCTTGGGCTGGTCCACTATTGGCTGGTCCTTGGACTGCATCAAATCTGCTCATACAAATGTAAGTTGGGTATGGGTGGTTTGACGTTTTGGAGTACCTATCTCTCTTTAGATATAAAAATAATGTTTTTTCAGTTTTACTTTTCCAGTAAAAAGCGGAAAGAAGGTGAAACTGAAGGGCTTGCAATAGCTTCAGCAGCATCAACTTAAATGCAGTCAAAGAAGTTGGAGATATTATACTAGTAAATGGTGGTACTTTGGAGCTTTAATTGCAGACACCTGTGATGTTCTCAAAAAAATAAAAAATAACCCATGACTTCAAAGCAATGGACTTGCAGGACATTAGATCTAAAAATAAGGCAACCCCCTCCCCTCTTTAAGGATATCTTAAAGTTTGAAGACAACGAAAAAAATTGAAGGAGGGGGATAGAAAATGCTGAAAGCCTTAAGAGAATGCTGATGTAGAAGAATTATCCAGAAAATTCCAAATATCTACTTTCGTGGTGGTAATACGGCTGGTGATCGATACCTACGTTTCGGCAACAATTGGTGATATACCTTCTAGGAATAAAATTGATTTGTAGAAGCACCATAACTCATAGACATTACTCATACTTTTAATCTATGTTCTGCCAGTAGTTTGACATATAATAGGGGGATGCTTTTCCTCTTTGACATCCTACACAATAACACAGACTGTGAAGTAATACAACTACTTTTCACAACTGCAACTAGAAAAACAAAGTTCTTAAAATTTAAATTAAAAAAAATTATGAAGTAAAACAAAAATTAGGTATTTTGTACACAGTACAATATGCTAAAAGTAAAAATGCTATGGTAGTAAATCCTGCAAATTTTCTTGTTCCCTTGCTGTGTACATCAGAAGAAATTAAATTTTCTCTTAATAGATCTTTCTTTCTCCTCAATCATCAAAGAATGCACATTTGTATTTATTTTATTATTGTAAGTTCTGTGCTCTGAACATTTCCTGGAAGTGGACGACGGTTCTCCCCCCTTGTTATCATTCAGGATGAACTATCTTAAAATTTGTAATAAATGTGAATTACTGTCATTCACATAAATAATAAATTTGAAGAATGGTTATCCAGCAATCACATTCCATGCCTCAAGAATTCACAGAGGAAAAAAGTCAGTACCAAGATGACATTAAGTGCATAGTCATCTACTCTATATTATTCGAATCAAGGATTTAGAGCTTGGACTCATGGTTCAGAAGCCTACACTAGCACATCATAGCCTACACTATATTATTCAGAACAAGGATTTAGGTCTCAACCATGGGGATGCCGATCTCGATCTGATCCTGAGTCAACTCATCCGAGTTTGGACACCACAGGGGTCATCCAGACCTGTTACAAATCATAATATGGAGAGGGTTCGCCAAGTCAACTTGGATTAGGATTGGCTGATCGCGATACAACTCAGACGGCCAATATGGATGATCCGATCCAATCCAACCAATCCTGAGTCCTGAATCATGATTTGAATGCTTCAATAGGTGCCACAACATGTCCGAAAATGCCAAATTTAACTAGGAGGAGGGAGAAGGGGGTGGAAGCTCTATTTGCTTCTTATCAGTTTCCAACTCCCCATCAATAGTACCCATCTCAGCTTGCTTGCCTATCCGAATGAAATAAATCACAATTGAGGAAGTTAATCACTTATTTCTAGGATAAGCAAGGACACTGTTTTCTCCTTACCCCACTACTAATAATAGTGAATCCAATAAAATATACTGGCAGAGCCAACTCATAAACCAACCAGTTTGTACACTCACATATCATCTCCAGATCCAAGACATCATGAAAATCTACCAGCCTTCCATTTCCACAATCATCAACAAAAGACGACAGCATGGATCCCAGGAAAATCTTTCCTCTAGCTCCAAAAGAGATGCCATTGAAATGTTTAAAAAATGATGGCAAGTTTGTCTCCCAGAAAACACAAAAAACCCCAAAACATATAAATATCTTGTTACTGAGAAACTGACTCCGAATTGTTCAAAAACATCATACTCCATTTCTACCAAAATTTGCTACTTGTCAGGAATTCAAATAGCAAGATAATTCAAAAGCACCTTTCATCCACTAGGTTTGGTGTATTTTCGAAAATTGATCAATAAGTTCTGATTCAAGGCATTCCCTATGGTCCTCGCAACCCTCCATTCCCAATAATGGTGCAAATAATCTTGTTCTTTGATGTTCAGCAAAACTTAGGGTTTTCTGATGGTGGGAAGGTGAGAGAGAGAGAGAGAGAGAGATTTTTTTCTGACTATATTGATCATGACCTGTTGAAAATAAACTAAAGCACAGAAATATCTATTCATAAGATTTGCCAAATTCCAATCATCAATGTACAGCCCTCACTTTTGTGTCGACGAAGATCGAAAATTGCAAAACAGAATTTTAAAACAAAGACAATAACAACCAATGGGTTTGTCTCAAATGTGGAAATTCTCTGAGGAAAAATAGAATAAAAACAAAAACAGGAGCACAGAAAAGGTGCAAATGTGAGGGAAAAAATAAATTGCAATAAAATAAAGCGCAGAAATCCTGCTACACCAAAACCTTTTCATCACCAATGCTAAAACGAAATCCTGAACAAATCCAATTCAAGTATTGCAAAAAAAAAAAAAAAAAAAAAAAAAAAAACACAGAGTAAACAAGCAATATGTCTTAAGTGTTAATTGTCTACCCTAAAATTAAATCCATGACGCACAATTACATGATCATGAAAAGGGGGGAAATGAAAAGAAGAGAGACCCACCAAACTCGAAGCCTTTTATTCTAGTAAGAGAGTGAAAGTAGCAAGAGATAGAGCATAAGTTTAGAAGATAAATTTTGTAACAAAAGAAGGAAAAACAAAAAAAAACCAAGGGATGGAGACATCCTTCTCCTTGGTTCGTTCTCATCAGCACAAACACTGCTTAGCCCGGGGAAGCGAAAGGCTATCTCTGTATCTGGATAGGATTAGAAGAGAACACAATAATCTAAAATATTTGGGTCCATCAATATGAAATAACAGAGGAATATCCTTACAAAAGACAGAAAAGGGGAAGGGTGAGGGAGGAACCTTGAACATCATCGGCTTTAGGAGAAGAAGAAGAGGAGCCCATTGCTCGAAAAGAATTCAAAAGCCTATGAGTCTGAGACGGCTTTAATGCTGTATAACTGGAAGCGAACTGCAACTTCGGGCGAAAATGGTATGATATAGAAGAGTAAGTTGTTGGAAGGCTGAGCCCGTTGGCACCACTCAGAGCCATTGGTGACCTACACCAGCACACCCTCTAAAGATCCTAAACTCGAAAAGTACCATTTAGAGTTTTTTGTTTTTTATTTTTTTCAATTTTTATTTGTCTTTTTTGTGTGCGCGTGAGGGATCCACGCCGCCTCTTCCACGAGAATATGGAGAGGTGATCCCCCATTGGATGGATGAGAACTGGGTTCAGGTGAATCCGAGTCCTACATCCGAGTCGACACCCCTATCATTTTAGTTTGTCGACTCTTGTTGGTTTGGTTGGAGGATTCGGATTTGTTTAGACCCCATTCCATCTCGGAGGCCCTCCACGCTGACTAGACCTGCAAGACAAGCAAAGACAAAGGGGGAGGCGGGCCTAAGGCTCTGGATCCACTCCGATGTCAAAGTTAGTGTTCTGTGAACAGTTGATGGGTCTGGTGTCTGAGCCCACAAAAATATTTAAGTGGGGTAAGTGAGAGATTCTCCGTCCTAGGTGTCAGAGCGAGAATCCCAAGGATGAGTATTTAATGTTTTTGTACCTGAATTCTCGGGATTTGACCTATTTATAGTGAATAGTGTATTTTCCTTAAATGTCACTTTTGCCCTTTGCTCATGTGTTCGGATTCATGAAGATACTCTCTTATATCCAATCGGGAACATCCACATGGCTTGCTAATTGAGTTCGACGTGTCGCGGTTCTATTGGTGGCGTGACAGATTTCTCCAACACTTGCCTCGTTGCCTTGTTGAATCTGTAGGGTTCGACTGAGCAAAGAAGAAGATTAGAAATTTCCCCCAATAACTTGCCTCGTTGCTCTGTTGAATCCATAAGGTTCGGCTGTGCACAGGTTATATTCTTCCAATATGGATAAGCTATTGTCTCGCCATTCTCTAGGTGGTAGACCGAGGTCGATGTGGTTAATGGGGGCGAGGGAGATGCGTTGATGACAAGGTGGAGATGAGGTGGTCAATGTGGATGCAACGGCCGATGTATGTCGGTCCATTTGAGAAATTTTACCGATGTGATCTCGGGATTAACACGTGATCTTTGCGTCGTTCTTGATCCGATCTGACGGGGCCGATGTGGACGCCGCGGTCGATACACATCGGCCCATGTGAGAAATTCAACCGATACAGTCACGAGATTGGCACGTGACCTATGTGTCAGAGGCAGACCCGTTGTGTCGCGGCCGATGCGGGTGTGCGGCAAATACAGATCGGGGCCGATGTGGGCACCGTCGATGTTGATCCGATGTGACTGGACCGATGTGGATGCCACGGTCGATATACATCGGCCCATATGAAAAATTCAACAGACGTGGTCACGGGATTGGCACGTGATATATACTTATGGTGCCTGCCGATGTGATGGGACCGATGTGGACGCCACGGTCGATGCACATCGGCCAATGTGAGAAATTCAACCGATGTGGTCACGGAATTAGCAAGTGACCTATGCTTCTGGTGTCGACCGATGTGATGGGACCGATTTGGATGCCACGGTCGATACACATCGGCCAATGTGAGAAATTCAACCGATGTCAGTGTTTGTGGATGTGATGGACCGATGTAGGCACCGCGGCCAATATACATTGATCTATTGTGTGGTATCACCGATGTGGTCACGGGATTGGCACGTGACCTATGCTTCTAGTATATGCCGATGTGATGGGACCGATGTGGGCACCACGACCAATATACATCGGTCCATTTTTGAGTGGTATCACCAATGTGGTCACGGGATTGGCACGTGACCTATTCTCTGGTGCATGCCGATGTGATGGGACTGATGTGGGCATCGCGGCCAATATACATCGGTCTATTTTTGAGTGATATCACCGATGTGGTCACGAGATCGGCACGTGACCTATTTTTCTGGTGCATGCCGATGTGATGGAACCGATGTGGGCACCGCGGCCAATAGACATCGGTCCATTTTTGAGATGGTTCACCGATATGGTCACCGGATTGGCACGTGACCTATGCGTCAATGAAAATCCGAAGTGATGGAACCAATGTGAGCACTGCGGCCAATATACATCGGTCCACTTTTTAGAGACTTTACCGATGTGGTTACGGGATTGGCACGTGACCTATGTGTTGACGACAGTCTGAAGTGATGGGACCGATGTGGGCACCGCGGCCAATATACATCGGTCCATTTTTTGGAGACTTTACCGTTGTGGTCACGGGATTGGCACGTGACCTATGTGTTGACGACAGTCCGAAGTGATGGGACCGATGTAGGCACCGCGACTAATATACCTCGGTCCATTTTGGTAAACTTTACTGTTGGCATCGACTTCGGATCTGGATCAGGGTTGGAAATGGGTCGGATACATGGATACCGTGAAGCGGGACCCAACGAACGGACCTGGGAGACGTCGTCGGTAATAAATGCTGCCGCTTTGATGTTCCTATAGCGAGGTTCCACGTGGAGTGGTGTGTTTTCGAGCAGGGTGTCTATTAGTAGACTGTATATTTAAAGGAGTGGTGGGGTGGGGAGGGCCCTCATTCTGGAGAACTATTCCTCAGGTCGCGAACGGAAGGCTCGGCTTTTTGACATTGGCTCGGGTCTGCATTTTGACATCGGCCCTATGACATCGGCTCGGCTCAGGAGTTTTTCTACTTGTTTTTCAGTAAGTGTTGCTTTCCTTAAACTGGTTGTCAGTCCATTTTCTTAGCCAATGGTTGGTAGTGGGAGAGATACCGATATGGAGGTAGATATCGAGACTTGGGGTCGTCGTCGTCCAGTAGTAGTAGTTCCACTTCGTCTAGCAGCGGATCTACTGCTAGCACATCATCGGAAGAAGCTTCTATAGATCGGATATCTGAGGGCGGTGCCGAGACGGAGTTAAGGATAGAGGAGTCTAGTGAACGAACCCGAAGCCCGTCTCGAAAAATCAGCAGGGCGGGAACTTCTTCTGGCTTGTCTCGGCATAAATTAGCGGTAGGGGCCTCGACTCATGAATTAGGTGCCGAGGTGATTCATGAGGCCCGTGAGGAGGCTAATCCCCCTCCAGAATTTGATGCGAGGGAGGAAGTCTGCCTGCTTACCAAGGCCGAATTTGCCAGCCTTCGGGAGCGGTATCAAATACCCGCCGATGTGGAGATCCGGATGCCCGACCTAGGGGATAGGGCCTCTTGGAATCGTCGGTCAGAACTTTGTGTTAATCTGGAGATGTTCAAGGCCGGTTTTCAAGTGCCCGTACTGCGGTTAGTGGTGGATATTTTGGAGTATTATAAAGTATAGCTTTCATAGTATACTTTAGGAATCTGGGGCAAAGGCCGACCATAAACATGTTTTGGGCCATGTTCACGTTCAATGATTATTGTAAGTCGGGGTGGTATTATTTCGCAAAGAAATCGGACTTTGGTGACATTCTGGCGGATAAACCCACATCAATCAAACTTTGGAAGAATAAATTCTTCTACACCCGGGGCGAGAACGTGGTGCTGGAGAATGTATGGGTAAAATTAGACGCAGAAATGCTGAATACCGATGTGCTACTGCAGTCATTCGAGTCCGAGCTTCTGCGGCGTGCTCGTCAGTCGGAGGGAACTCCCCTCCGTGTTGCCGATCTGAGAAACCCCTTATTTTTATATGAGAACAAGCTACGTGAGTATTTTTTTTGACATAGCGTGTGTTGATGTCGGCCCACTAACTCCTGGCTGATTCTCTTTGTGTAGGTTGCAGTGATGTTGTCGAAGGAGTATCTGATGGAGCTGCGGAGGAAGGAAGCCGCTCAAGAACTAGAGGCCGAGGAGAAGAGGCCAAGGGCCGACCAGGACAGGCGGACAGCGGCCGAGAGCACGTAAGACATCCCCTGACTCTACTTTGGCCGATGCAGCTCGTATCTATGCCATGCCCCTGACACCTCGGTATCGTGTTCTTGATTTTTCAGGGAAGGGGGCCGCCGTCACTACTGAGGCGGTCCTTGCACTTGCGGAATCAATCGGGACAGGGGGAAAAGCATGCTACCCCTCAACGCTCTCAATAGCAGTCCGTGCCCCCATCTACCAGACCGAGGGAGTACCTAGGACAAGGTGGGGATATGAGCGAGTTTCGTTGTATTCCCCTCATCAGCCCCTTGCCTAGGAGAAAGACGGGTGATGAGCAGGTCTTTCGTCCTGACTGGGCCCTGACTGATGATGATACAGCCATGGGCGATATCCGTGCCGCCTATGAACTGATGAAGGGGGCCATCCTGCCTCGAAACTGGGAGTCGGTGCAGGATCTACCAACCCCGTCCTTGATATCAGGAGCCGATACACTCGCCGTGTCGGTAAGCTGATGGTCTTGCCTCTTCTGCGTGTCTTATATGATAATAAATTACTATATGTTGCTCTATTTTAATTCCTCCTTTTCTGTTTGGTGTTGCAGCTTGGGGTGTATATGGAGACCTTGAAGCAATGCGCTGAGAAGATGGCTAAGGACTTGAGCGAAACGGATCGCAAGCTGCATTTGGCTGAGGAGCAAAGGAAAGAAGCCAGGATACAGCTTCGCTCCAAAGAGCATGAGCAAAGAACATGAGTTCACGTCGGTTACTATCGAGAATAATCAACTGCGAGCCGAGGTGGAGTCACTGCGCACGGAGAGGGCCAGCCAGTGAGAGGCGGAGAGGCTGAGCAAGGAACGTATGGCCAAGTTGAAGTCTCTCAGCGAGGCGTCTAAAAATCGAACGATGAAGTTCAAGGAGGCATTCCTGAAAGCTCGATCCATTGCTGTCGGGGCCGTCCGATTATATTAGAAATCGGAGGCCTTTAAGGAGTTAGTGGGAAGATGTTCTTTTCACAGCTTCACCCAAGGTGCCGAGGCGTTGAAGGACTATGTGAATGAAAGGGTGCCAGGAGTGGACTATACTGATGCCGAATGTCTGAGGCCTGTCAAAGTTTCGATGGAGATAGTAGAAGAAGACGACCCAGAGATTTTTCGATAGATCGCAGAGGTATTTGAGGGAGAGGATCCCCCCTTCTCCTGATGGTGATGACGAGCCTCCTTCCACGCCTCGGGTCATCATTGCCTTACCCACAGTTCTTCCCCACACCCCAGGTGGTTCTCCTTCTCATAATGCTGGTGAAGCAGGTAGTGGCAAGGTGGTTAACCAAGGAGAGAGTAGCTAGGGATCTTTCCATGTAATTACTACCTTTTTTTTTTTAAAGCAGTGCTGATGGGGCGCCTCGGTGTCATTGCTGTAAGGGGAGCCCCTATTTATGAATTTAGAACTGTTGCCTTGCTAGTTGTTGAGCATATACGGATGTAGTTGTCTTTTACTGACTTCAAATTATCATGTCCTTACTTCCTCGGAACCGAATTGTGCAAGGCCCAAAATGGCTTATTTGACTGGATTTTGCTATGTGTGGGTTATAATTAAGGTTGGAGGTCCATGTTACCCTCCTCGGCCAAATCTGTCCAAAAATTTAAGAATTGTTTCTGCCGTATGGGTCACAATCTAGATTAAAGCGTTGTCTACCCTCCTCGGCCAAATGTGTCTACAAATTAGTAAACTCTTTTGGCCGTATGGGTCACATTTTTGGTTGGAGCTTCGTCTATCCTGTAAGACCCATGCCAATCTAACCCGGTCTTACCACCTAGAACCAGGTTTACCCATCATGGTTGAGTCAAATGGACCAAGGGCGTGAAGGAGATCGAGATCCCAGGTATCAAATCGACCCAAAAACACTTAAAATAAGGGAAGGGTCGCATACCCAGCTAAGCAGGGTCGGACCTCCCAAAACAGAAAGTCAGACCCTCAGTTTTGAAGGGAGGGTCGGACAGCTTAAGACCCTAGGGTCGACGGGATCATCGACCCTCCCATCGACCCTCGGATTCTGCCGAATATAGAAATTAGGAAATTTCTATATTTTTCGATTGGGATTCTTTCCTAATCTCAGAGGGACTTATTTAGGATGTTCCTACTCTATTTAAAGGACGTCCCTAAGCCACTTTCACTCCTTTCACAACCCTAATAGAATTGAGAGAAAGAGAGGAGAAGGAAAGAGAAAGAAGAAAGGGAAGGAAGAGAAATTAAGCCAAAAGAGAAGAGTTGCAGAGAAAGATTATTCTTCTCAGGTATGGATACTAATTCCATGAGTTTCTACAGACTTTAGGTTAGTTATTGGAGAGAGTGTGATCTCGGAGAAACCCAAACCATCAAGCTATGGTTAGGTTTCCATGGAAAACCATAGAAGGATGCATGAAAGCTATCTAGGTGGGTTATACATGGTTTCAGACCATGGGATGAATGTAGAATGGAATGTAGGAGCAAGCCATAGGATTCTAAACACGAAGAATGGATTGAAAGAGGGAATTGGATCAAAGTGCACCGAGGGTCGCACCGAGGGTCGATGACCATCCGACCCTAGGTGTTCCTGACCATCGACCCTCAGTGTTCGGGAAGTTCAGAGTTAAGGGAGGGTCGCACCCAGGGTCGATCCTGACTCTGACCCTACCTCCGATCCTCAGTTAACAGCATGGTTTTTAAATATGAAATTAATTCTAATTAAATTCTATCGACTTTGTTAGGTCTTCTAGCAATATAATAACACTGTAAAGGTGATTCTAAAGCTTGGAAAAGTATCTATTAGCAAGCTAAGGTGAGGAACCAGAACCCCAAACTAAATTGGTTAATAACAAACTGTTTTCTATTTTCTTGAGTCCTATGCCATGCTTGATTCTATGCGAATATGTTTGTAATGTGCATACAACATGCCATCCAATATTTCTATTACTTGTTCATGCATATTTACTTTATTATTTATAACATGATGATGATGATGATGATAGGAATAGGCATGTGCTTGTATGTGTGTGGTTGATGTGCTTGATGCGAGCGAGTATCAGGGGAGGTGTGATGAGAACGTCAATAAACGTTAACCTTTGGCGGGTCTCAGCACTTTAGCTCTATCTCTAACTCAAGTCTTGTGCATTAGCATCGTCGTATCGTCATTACTTTAGTAGAACTATTATGTCGTAGAGTATCAGGGGAGGTGGTCTCGGTCCTTGTAGTCTCTGACTCTACCGGGGGGCCTTAGCTCTATCTTTATGGACATTCTGAGGGATGCTGGGGTGAGGCCTTGGATACACTTTTTGGCATTAGGATTGGTTAGTTGCGAGCCCAGTTTGCAGCCCTCGCTAACAGGGGCTTACGTGTTGGTATGGCACTATATAGCAATAAACGTAACCTTTGTTATATAATGTTCATGATTGGGTGCATGTGAGTTGACGATAAACATGATTTTCGGGTAACGTCACACACTCGTGTATAGAGGCGGGGTCAATAAACGTGACCTTTGGCTACCTAAACCTTTCTATTGCATACTGCAAACTTATATACCAGACCAAAGATATAAATTGATTTTTGCATGCATATGTATTGTTGCATTGTTTTGGCTACTCACTGAGCCATGATGTGTGCTCACCCCTCGACGTCGAATATTTTTAGTTGATGATGCAGGTTATACCATTGAAGACTATGTGAATGCGTCTGCGTACGGGAACGTGGCAGCGATGGAAGCTGAAGCTGAAGTGGATACACACGACTCCTCTTGCGAGTGCAACTCGTGTGTATTTGATTAGATATTTTTATAGGTTTCTTATTTGGATTTATTAAGACATGTATTTGGTATTTAAATATTTATGTCTCAGTTGAAAACAGAATAATTTGCTATTAAATTAAATGATATCATCTTAGTTTCTCAGTTCATGTTATTATAAGACTTTCGCTATTGTGTATTTACTCTGATTATGATTACGGATGTGTGTAAGTTTAGATAACGAGGGGATAGCCTATTTGAGATCCTGGTTGAACCGTTGGTTTATTAGCGGTTCATCACATCATTCTGAATAGTGCAGAATTGGGGTGTGACATACCCTCCTCGGCCAAATGTGTTTGCAAATTAATGAACTCTGTTGGCCATATGGGTAGCAATTTAGGTTGGAGCTCCGTCTACCCGCCTCGGCCAAATGTATCCAAAAATTAATGAACTCCTTTGGCCGTATGGGTCGCAATTTAGGTTGGAGCTCCGTCTACCCTCCTCGGCCAAATGTGTTCGCAAATTAATGAACACTTTTGGCCATATGGGTCGCAATTTAGGCTGGAGCTCCGTCTACCCTCCTCGGCCAAATGTGTCCATAAATTAATGAACTCTTTTGGCCGTATGGGTCGCAATTTAGGTTGGAGCTCCGTCTCGTTTATTTCATTTCTAGGATTGTGATGTCAATATAGAGAAATATTGGAAACCCGGATGACACTTTCCTTGATTTGAAAATGATGGCCGTCATGGCCAAGTTACATTATGGGAAAAAGCTATTGGTAAAATAGACGGAGGTGTTCCGCATTCCATGCTCGAGGTATGGCCTTGCCGTCCATGTCGACAAGATGGTAAGCGCCGCTCTAAAGTGCCTGAGTGACTTGATACGGTCCTTCCCAGTTGGGAGCTAACTTTCCCTGATTGGTGGGGTCGGAGGCAATGGTACTTCAGAGAACAAGGTCTCCGACCCTGAATGATCTTTGACGGACCTTCTTCTTATTGTAATGCCTGACAACTTGTTGTTGGTGAGCAGCTATCCGGATTTGGGCCTGATCTCTGGTCTCCTCTAGGAGGTCCAAATTTATGCGCAACCCTTCTTTATTGGAGGAAGGGTCATAGTTTGTGATCCTATGTGAGGGGATCCTTACCTCCAAGGGGACAATCGCTTCAGTGCCAAAGGCCAACATGAACGGGGATTCTCCTGTGGCCATTTTGGGGGTTGTTCGATCAGCCCACAAAATGTGCGGCAGCTCATCTAACCATCGACCTTTTGCGCCCTCTAATCGAGACTTGATTCCTTTGAGCAAAATCTTGTCGGTGGACTCTATTTGTCCGCTGGTCTGGGGGTGCTTCACTGCCCCACTATGATGGTCAATCTGGTGTTCTTCGCAGAAGGTGAAGAAGGCCTTGTTGTCAAATTGCTTGCCATTGTCGGTGATGAGCATCCGCGAACACCATAGCGATAGACAACAGATTTTTTGAAAAACTCACGGATTGTGCTCTCTGAGATGTTGGATACCGCCTCTACCTCGGCCCAGTTAGTAAAATAGTCTACTGCAACTATGACGAATTTCCTCTGATAGCAGGCAGCGAGAAACGGACCCATGATGTCCATTCCCCAGGTGGCAAAGGGAATTGGGGCTGCTTTGATGGACCTCAGGGGGGCTGCTGGGAGGTGGGGAATTGGGGCATACATCTAGTACTTCCCACATCTTTTGACGTAGTCGATGCATTCCTTCCGCATCTTTGGCCAGTAGTAGCCCTATCGTAATATTTTATGAGCGAGGACTCTCCCCCCTTGATGGGCTCCGTAAATACCTTCATGTACCTCCTTGATTGTCAAAGCTGCTTCTGATGGGCGTAAACACCGCAACAGGAGGAGCGCAAAGGCTTTTTTGTACAGAGTGTCTGCCTCTACTACATAATGGGTGGCCTTGGAATGTATCCGTCTAGCCTCCTTCCTGTCTTTCGGTAGGATGCCCACTCGAAGAAATAAATCGGATCAATCTATGACGATTCTGATGCGGCTGGTAGTACCATTTTAGAATTGGGATCCACTGTTGAGTGTAACAAGGTTTCGGTATACACCGAGTGATCAAGATCTGATAAATCCGAAGTGGCCAATTTTGACAGGGCACCCACCTGTGTATTCTGATCCCTAAGTACGTGGTGGCGTAGGGTAAAACTATCAAAAACTGAGGCTGCTCCTGTACCTTTCGTAAGTATGCGGCCATGCTGACTTTCTTTGCCTCGTACTTCCCATTTACCTGTCGCACTACCAACTGAGAGTCGCTGGATGCCTCGATCCTTCTAGCCATTACTACCTTGGCCAGGCGTAGTCCGGCGATCAGGGCCTCGTACTTGGCTGCATTGTTTGATGCCTGAAACATGAATCGAAGGGCATATCGAATCTGAAAGCCTTCGGGGCTTGTGAGTATGAAACCGACACCACACTGTGTCTTGTTCGAAGCTCCATCGACAAATAATGTCCAAGGTTGCGAAGTGCTTCCTTGCCTTCGCTTTTCGGTGATTCCTCCGCCTCGTCGAAAAGAGACGATTCAATGAGAAAATCTGCCAAGGTTTGAGCCTTGATGGCCGTCCGGGGTTTGTAACTGATGTCGAATTCTCCTAATTCGATAGCCCAATTGATCACCCGGCCAGAGACGTCTGGCCTCGATAAAATTTTCTTTAGGGGTTGATCAGTTAAGACGGTAATGGAGTGTGCTTGGAAGTACGGCCTGAGCTTTCTTGCCAACATTACCAATGCGAGAGCAACTTTCTCGATGAACTTGTATCGAGTTTCAGCTTCCAGTAGGATCTCACTGACATAGTAAATTGGACGTTGTGCGCCATCCACCTCCTTGATAAGCACGATGCTTACCGCCTTCGAGGATACTGCCAAGTATAACTCCAATGTGTTCCCTACCTCGGGATTAACCAAGAGTGGAGAAGATGTTAAGTAAGTCATTAGTGCCTCGAATGCCTGTTGGCATTCGTCGGTCCATTCAAAGGTCTTGTTGCCCTTAAGAGTTTGGGAAAAGGGAAGGCACTTGTCTGCGGAACGAGACATGAATCGGCTTAGTGCGGCCACTCGTCCGGTAAGCTCTTGTACTTGCTTCACTTTAGTCGGCGTTGGCATACTGAGGATGGTGGTAATCTTTGAGGGGTTCGCCTCAATGCCACGGTTGGATACCATGAATCCGAGGAACTTTCCAGAAATGACTCCAAATGCACATTTGGCAGGGTTGAGGCGCATTCTATGGTGTCGTAGCACTCCGAATGCTTCCTCCAGGTCCTTAACATGATCCCCCCTGACCAGGCTTTTCACAAGCATGTCATCGACGTACACTTCTACATTCCTTCCGATCTGCTTTGTGAAGATCTTGTTCACCAGCCTTTGGAACGTGGCCCCAACATTCTTAAGACCGAAAGGCATAACATCCTAGCAGAAGAGGCCTCGGTTAGTGATGAAGGCAGTTTTCTCTGAGTCGGCCGTGTGCATTCGGATCTGATTATAACCAGAGTAGGCGTCCATGAAACTTAACTGTGCATGTCCGGCGGTAGCATCGATTAGCTGATCGATCCGAGGTAGGAGGAAACTGTCCTTCAGGCACACTTTGTTCATGTCTGTGAAATCAATGCAAATTTGCCACTTGTCTCCCGCCTTAGGGACCATGATGACGTTTGCAAGCCATTCAGGGTAATGGATTTCTCTGATAAATCCGGCCTCTAATAATTTCTCGACTTCATCATCGATGAGACGTTGCCGAGACGCAGCAAAAGTCCGCTTCTTCTGGCGTACCGACCGGTGTCGAGGATCAATATTCAAGCAATGTTGTGCAATGTCTCACGGTATTCCAGGCATATCGGCAGCGGACCAGGCAAAAATGTCGGCGTTCGCCCTTAAAAAATTTATTAACTCTGTTCTCCGCGGCTCTGTGAGCGACGACCCGATCTGGATCATTCTTTCTGGATTGTCCTCCACCAGAGGGACTTGGATTAGGTCCTCGGCAGGGGTCCCTTTCTGCTGCTTGGGATCATCCCGCAAATCTTCAATGTGAACCTGAAATGCTTGGGCTGGCTTTTTATAATCTGTGAGCTCGACGGAGTAACACTTTCGTGAGACGAGCTAGTCTGCCTGACATTCCCCGGCTCCTCTTGGTGTGGGGAATTTGATTACCAAATGGTATGGAGAAGGGACCAACCTGAGCGCAATCATACCAGGTCTCCCCAGCAAAGCATTGTAAGAAGACGGGACATCGACTACTAGGAAGTTCATCATGACCCTAGATTCTCTAGGGTAAGTGCCAGCCCTGACTGGCAACCAGATGGATCCCTTTACTGTAACGAGATCACCCGAAAAACTGACCAAGGGGTAATTTACAGGCAATAGACGCTCGGGGGGAATTTCCATGCACTGGAAGGCTTGCCAATATATGATATCAGCGGAACTGCCCGTATCGACCATTATCTTGTGGACATCGCTGTCTTCTATCCTCAGGGTGATAACAATGGCATCTTCATGAGGCAGTTCTAGACCGCACAGATCTTCATCGCTGAATATCAGGAAGTCTCCTGTGCGAGCCCTCTTACCGGGCCACTTTGTAGATTTGACACTTCTTGCATAGGCCTTTCGAGCCTTGGCGGATGTATTGCCAACTGCTGGTCCCCTAGTGATAGTCATTGCTTTCGGTCCTTGCCTAGAGGGGTCATACATGAAATTGTCGACCATGGCCGAGGTGGCCACCTTGGCCGAGGAGGGTCGGTTAATTGTTGTATCCTTCTCTTACACCGATCTGATCTCTGGTATTCTTGATGCATCCTTCCCACTTAGTGGGTCGTGTCTTCGTCCTGCAGTTCTGATGGTACCCACATGATTACAGGGCAGTTCTACTGCTGGAGGTGAATCAAGGACAAACAATGGTGGCGGCGGACGAGTTTGGTCTTGGCGTCGCCGTGGTAGCCTAGGGTCGACCCTGAGTCGAGTCCTCCCCCTTGTTTCCAAAGAATTCAATATCCTTCCTTGTTCATGTACTTGTTGAGGGGTTGGGCTGAGGGTGTGGGTGAACTGACAACGGAGGACTCCGATGTCCCTATTGGCCAGGGTCTGTCCTCTTTCTCACCTCTCTCCTTGCTGACGAGGTTGCTGCTCGGGACACCTGTCTGGATACTGGGGCTCGATTGCCCTATCTCTCCTTCTTTCCTCTCTTGGAGGATCTCTTCGATCTTCTCTTCTGTCTACCCTCCTGGGTTATCTTCCTTCCATCCTTCTTGGCTCCGTTTCGGGAGTTCTCTCCCGTGGTGGGAGGGGTGGTCTTCTCCGGTCTTCCCCTGGTGTTGCGGGTACCGTAGGGGCATTGTTATCCACATATTGCTTCTAGTACCCCCTTCGAATGAGGTCTTCGATCTCTGCCTGCAAGTTCCAACACTCATCGGTGGTATGACCAATGTCGCGATGGTATTGGCAATACTTGTTTGGGTTTCTTCGCCGCGCTTCGGTTAAAATCTTCTAGGGCCTTTGGAGATAGCCGTCATTAGCAATGAATGTATAGACGTCTCCAAGGGGCCTATTGAGCGGGGTTTAATCATTGAACTTCTTTTGGATTATGCCTCGAGCTCTAGCTTCCTCTTTTCTCGACCTCTTGTGTTCTCTTGGACGTGTGAGGTCTTGTCTTTCGTCTGTTCGCTTGCTAGGAATGTCGACTAAGCCCTTGTTGGCTTCATAGATCTCATTAGTTGTGGCAAACTTCTCACATCGAGCCAAGAGCTCTTGCAAGTCGATCGGCTCCTTTTTGGCGATGGAGAATCTGAGCTTTGGATCAGTGATAGCTCCTCTCAAAGTAGCGAAGTGAACTGACTCGTCTATGTCCTTCACCTGGAGCACCTCCAAGTTGAATCTGGCCAAGAAAGCCCACAGGGTCTCATCAGACCTTTGCCTCATATTCATGAGATGCGGGCTTGTCTTCCGCTGTACCCTACTTCCTTGAAAATGCATTCTGAATAGCTTTCCCATGGTTTTAAAAGAGTTAATAGATCTCGGAGATAGGTTGTTAAACCACATCCGGGCCGCGTCTTTTAGAGTAAGGGGAAAGGCTCTGCACATAATCGCATCTGGGTTTGCGTGGAGGACCATCGCGCCCACAAAATTGATCAAATGGTCGACCGGATCGGTGGATCCGTCGTAAGAATCCACAGGCGGCATGCTGAACCGCTTTGACAAGGGGACCTTCATAATAATATCGGTCAGAGGGTTATCCGTAGAGTAATCCCTGTCTTCATCTGGGGTCATTCCTGTTTTTTCCATTGTCTCGACCTTTCGGTGCAAGATTGCTAACTGGTCCACTATCTTTGCGGCTACCTCTGGATCCATGGGAGCACTTTGTTTATCTGCGCCCATGGCGACCTCTGGTAGCGGCACGTGTTGCGGGACCAAAAGTTCTTCCAAGGCATCTTCGCCTCGCCCAAGTGCTGCTCTCGATTGTGGGCCTAGCCTCTCCTAGCCTCTCTTGAACAGGTATCCTCCCATGCTGTGACGTTGATCCCGTTCCACTTATTTCCAGACCTGGGTGCACTCTAGTCTCATTTCTGATGGGTCTAGCTCCGTTTTGCCCAGGACAGTCCCAAAGAGGATCCCTAGGGGGGTCAGCCTCCTTATGCAGGTCAATCGGGGGAATGACTCCTACTGGTGGACGGGAAGTAGCCTCAGCGACCGGGGGCTGCAGTCCTTTGACAAATCTAGTTAACACCTTGAGCTGCTGAGCCACGGTCTCGAATTGTTCATAGCCTCATGTGAGGGCACTTGATCGGCCGCTTGCTTTCCTCTCTCTCTTTGAGGTCTGGGTTCTGACCTATCTCCATCTTCGGGGTTCGGCCGCTGTTCAATTAGAGGGGGGTCGGGATTGACCATATGGTTTCTTGTTCTCCTCAGGCTCATACCTCAAGATTTCTCTCTGGCCTTTATCTTTTGATGTCAAATCTCCCAAGGCCCCACGGTGGGCGCCAAACTGTTTCGGCCCCAATTCGTCTCGGAGGCCCACCACGCTGACTAGACCTGCAAGACAAGCAAAGACAAAAGGGGAGGTGGGCCTATGGCCCCGGGTCCACTCCGATGCCAAAGTTAGGGCTCTATGAATAGTTGATGGGCCCGGTGTCTTAGCCCACAAAAATATTTAAGTGGGGTAAGTGAGAGATTCTCCATCTTAGGTGTCAGAGCGAGAATCCCAAGGATGAGTATTTAATGTTCTTGTACCTGAATTCTCGGGATTTGACCTATTTATAGTGAATAATGTATTTTCCTTAAATGCCGTTTTTGCCCTTTGCTCATGTGTTCGGATTCATGAAGATGCTCTCTTATATCCAATCGGGAACATCAACGTGGCTTGCTGATTGAGTCCTATATGTCGCGGTTCTATTGGCGGCGTGGCAGATTTCCCCAACAGGATTCATTCGAGCCCCAGGCGCCGCCCATCCAATCGGGCCTGGAGGAGAGGATTTGAATCCATGCATGTTGGGGGGGAATAATCGGCATTCAATATGATTCGGTACTGCAAAAATAAAAATAAAAAATAAAACCTTATCTTTTCTTACCATATAACAATATGATATGAAAACTCGAACCGTTATTGTACCAGATGTGATCCCGTTTTGATATAATTTCTCAAGTACAACATCCAGTTTTTTTATCACTAAGTTATTGAAGTCCATGCCTTGTTTTAGGTTGACCCTTTCCCTTAGAAATCATCTTGCTTTTGTACCCTCAGATCGACCATTATGCTTGAGCATTATCAAAATCCACACTAGCTTGGCTGGGCTAGCTGGCCTAGCCTGGCCTTGCCTGCTGTTCTACAGAATTGAGAGCTGACACCCTTGTAGCCGATCCAATGAAAGGACCAAAACCATGGAAAACCAGCCAGTTTAACTTGGAGGCTGTAATTAAATAGTTTAGACCTTGTTGGACTTAAATACTACTTTAAGGGTGACTTTGCAAGATCTTGGTTCCATCTTCATATTCTACCTTGTAACTGTTAATTCTACATTGGTTTGAACCACATTCCTATATAAGAGCAATGCCATTATGTGCAAAACACATTTATCTAGGAAAACCCTTAAAGTGGTATTTTGGTATTCAGTCAAGAAATATCATGTTATAACCAAAGAAAAAAAATGTTGCAACTTTACTCTTCTTTTTTTTTTTCCTTTTAGAATAACATGCTTCTTTTTTCAGTGAAGGTAAATTATGTGGTCATTTTTTAAGTATATTTGAAAAATATGCATGACAATGATAGTTGGAAAATAATATTATGATGAATCACTTTCAAAATATTTTTGAAAACCTTTTTTCATACATGAGTTGGAATAACTTTTGAAAATAAGAGAAAAAGGTAACTAATTGAAAATAAGACAAAGAGGTAACTAAAAGAAAGTTACAATTTCCTAAGTTCACCCCATTGGTTATAACAAGTATAACCCAATTGGTACTATGCTCTCTGCAGCAAACACTATGCTAATGACATCTTTCAAGTTGTCATGGTCCAGACTCCATACGTGAAGTTGAAGATGATCAAATGCATTCTTGTTAAGTTAGAAAGCCTTGACAAACAAGGGCAGCATAAATGGAATAGATAGTATTCTCTGAGTGACTGTTGCCCACACCCATTGGTGGGTATGGTGACCCGTGGATCATTCAATAGAGAGAGAGAGAGAGAGATAAAGTGGGATACTTAATGTAGTTCCCACTTCACTGTTTAGAGAATGTTTTCCTTCATTAATAGGTGATATCCTTCTTTATCCCCCTAGAAAAAGAAATAAAGGAATTCCTTGCTCTACCACAATGACCATAACAGGCATGTCATCCCTCCTAACAATTGGTCATATTTCTCTTATCCTTTCCACTCAAAGTTCAATATTATCTTCAATGGGACTATAACAAAATGGTATGGAACAATCAATTGGATAGAGTAAAGCTATAGAGGGCTAAAGTTGGGTTCAATTTTTCGGGTTTTGGGGTTATTTGTAAAATTCAATTTTTTCTTAGTAAGTCAATTCAATCCCAAACTTTTTTGGTCATCTTTGTTCCAATTATGTGACTTGAATCCATTGCTTCAGTGTTATTAATACTTAATCACAATGGTTATTTTGGTCTATTACAAATGTGGCATTCTAAAGGAAACTTTGGATTGGCTACATGGCATATTTTAAGACTCCAATCTATCATATCGACCGCCTTTCAATGTATTATTTAATTTATATTTCCTACATGATAGAATTGATATTTTTAACAAAATAATTTTCAAACTTTACCAGGAGGGATAAAGTGGGAAGGCTAGGCCTGTTACTAGCTTACATAAAAGTTAGGGTGATATAAAGGATTTGAATGCTTTTGTGTCTACTGTCATAAGTTCTTATATTATTGTTACACTAAATGTATGTCTTTCGAGACGGTAATTATCTGCCACTGAATACTTTAACCAGACTCAATTGGAGCAATTAAAATCCACTACATAAGTTCTATTTTGGGACCGATCATAGCAACAACTAAACAGAGTAACGCAAGGCCAATTTGTAGTGGTAATATTACCACCACTACGTGTACATATTTAGTGACGGTAATTTACTGCCATCAATTACGTGAACCATATAACAATGGCCGCCACTTAAGGGGTAATGCCTGGCAATTAGAGGTGGTAATTTTTCCAATGCTAACTGTAACTATAAGAGACATGATTTACTGTCAATAAATGTATAAATGGAAAATTACGCGGACCTCTCATTGACAACGCATTAAATACACATCACTACCCTACCTTGTGAGAAATGACACTGACTTCCCTTAAAGTACTAGATTTGTGATAGGAAAGTTAACTCCATTAGGCTAAAGATGTAGGTTGTTGACATGGAGAAGACTTAATTTTTTGAAAAAATTTCATCCAACCCCCAAAAACTATGTCAAATTCGATCTAACCTCCAACAATTTCAAAAGTCTCATCTACCACCCAAAAGGTTTCCAAATGTCTCATCTACGACTCAAAAATTTTCCATTGTTAGTCAAAGAGACCCCACCAGTTACTAGAGTCCCGTTAGTTGCAAATATTAGGACAATATTGCCCTTTTCCCTATAGTAGAAGATGATAATGCCTCCCAAAGTGAAAACACATTCACTTACCAAAATTTCATCTTCAACAGTAAAAATAAAAAAGAAAAAACCCTGTTTCGAAATCATTCTTCCCCGACAACTATCAATGGTGGAACCCTCTTATTGACTACAGTGTGCTGCCCTTTTGTAGTCGGTGACGATAATCAGCAGTCTGTGCTTTAACCAGCAGTTAGCTGGGACAACTACAGTGAACTATCTTCGCCGACGATGGATTCTGCTTCTCTGTAGAAAGGAGAAGAAATCCGCAGAGTTTGCTTTCTTCTCGTACGAGGTAGGAAGGAAGTCGTAGATATTTTAGGGCAAAGATTCGACATCAGACGATGATCGAAAGCCCCTTATCAAAGATTGCACGAACCTCCATTTGTATATTTT